>PVHY01001670.1:0-149324 GCA_004024945.1 Uropsilus gracilis
TCGTTGCCCGGGGTACCACGGACTCAAGCAATCCCCAGCCTCAGCTTCCCAGGTAGCTGGGATGACAGGCGCGCACCACCACGCCCAGCTATTTTTTGGAACTAGGTCTCGCTACGGGCCCCAGGCAGGACTCGAACCGCGATCCCTAAGCCCCGGCCGCTTCATAGGCTGAAGCTTACAAGCACGAGCCACCGTGCCCAGCGACAGTTGAAAAATTTTAAGTAACTCTAAGTAAGCTTATTATGGAGGAAAATTATTTGTCAGAGCAAATCTTCAGCATGAATCAAACCTCCCTATGGAGATGGATACCTAACAATACTTTCTTCTGTAAGGAGGTTGAGTTAGTGACAGGTTTTAAGACTCTTAAGGACAGGGTAATAGTCTTGCTTGGGGACAGTGTTGCAGACTACAATTTAAAACCTTTTGCAATCTGTTGTGCTTTCAAGGATAATAATAAGTGCATAGTACCAGCATACTGCTGGAGCAATGAGAAGCCATGGATGACTCAGTTCTTCCAAGAACTCCGCCTGAATCGCAATACCAGAGTGGAGTACATGCAGTATATTCTGTTTATAGAACAAAAAATGTTGCCTAACAATGAGTTTCTGTGGTAACTTATAACTGTGAACTGAAAGTTTTAATGTTTGGATGTTTGGGAGCATCTAGAAAGTGGGAAACAAGGCTCTATTTGTGACTATATTATGTTGCATATTAAATGAGTCTTTTTTTTTTTTTTTACTTATGGTAGGTTAGTTTGTATAAACAAAAGGACAAGTAGAATTTAAAACTGTTAGCAGAACTGAAGCACAGAGCAAGAGAGGGGGTGGGGTTATATCTGGGAAGGGATGGGCACATGATGGTTCACAGATGACAAGGTTATGGGAGAACCTCAGGGTATACAACGATGTAAAATATATATATGTGCAATCAGTTAGAAAGTTTTTTTAAAGACTAGTTTGTATGTATTGAACTTGATATTGTTGATTTATAATAAGTGAAAGTTTTTTAATGAAATTTTAAGTGTTAAAGATTTCTCAACTTTCATATTATTGGAATAATTTTGATAATTGTTTCATTCAAATTTTATTGTTTTCTTCAGAGGTACCCATAGCAAAATGTCTTACTGAAACTTTACTGTACAAAATTTCAGTTTATTCATTGTATGCTGGGTCATTCAAATAAAAGAATGGAATTAGAATAGGGTATATATTTTTTTAAATTGAAATTTAGGAAAATATCTTTTATATATAGGATCTTTCAGTTTTTAAATTGTAAACTTATATGTCAGCAAGCATTTAGAGACCATTTACTCTATGTTTAAGTCATATTTTGTAAGGATTAATATTCACTCTAAACATGGGAGCTAGGTTATTTTTGCTGTTCCCATACTTTTAAAGAGGTTAGGGTAAAGTTTAAATATAAGTGATGAAGGATATAAGAATTTTAGAAAAGTGAAATTCTGTTTTGTCAAGATATATTCTGATGTAATATTGTCTTGTTTAATGACGTCAACGTAGTTTCACTGAATTTGATTAAAACAATTTATAATGAAAGCAGATAAGTTTTTATTTCTGTAAACATCATGTCATTAAGCAAAGAACTTCATTTTATGCTTTCACTTTTCACTATAGGTTAGAGGAAGTTGCTTCTTGGTGATGGGACACTTTTGTGAAGAACTGCTTTATTTCCTTTAAATTTTCCTATTTTTGCTTTCATTTCTGAAACTTTTCTAATACCTTTCGGACCTAGCTGAAAAAAAGGGCTCAGTTTTATTTCTTCTTTAGAGCTTTTAGATAATAAATTTCTAGAAATTAATTTGCTTAAATAAAATTCTTTTGGATTGCAGTAATTTGGTTGTACTTTTGTTATTAAATTTTACTTACTATTCCAACTGATACCCAAATATGTTGTTTTCTGCCTTTGGCTATTAATAGAGTCTTATTTTCATAAAGTTTTAAATTAGAAATGTACAAATAAGATGTTATATAGAACAACAGCTTTTCTGGCAAATGCATTTATACTGGAGACTTAGAAGAAAAATTTTAGTGTATACTAGAAACTTCCTGTGTCTTTAAAAAACTTTTTGCTAACTTTTGTCATTACTCATTTGCCTTCATTAAATGGATTTTAATTTCCTTCTCTAGAGAGGGAGTTCTGGGAATTATGTAACAAGTGTAATTTGATGAGACCAAAACGTTCCCATCACTGCAGCCGCTGTGGTCACTGTGTTAGGAGAATGGATCATCACTGCCCATGGTAAGAAAAGAAAAATTCACCTTGAAAGATTTAAACAAATACTATATTAAAATTAACAGTTTATAAAAGAATACCCTTGATCGTATGGTTCTGTTAAAGCCCAAAGTCATTTTCAAAATCCACAGAGCTTCTATAAAAGAGGTACTTGAGCAGAAAACTAAAAATTAACATCCACCCAATATACAGAACTAAGGTTGTTATAATATTTGAGGCAATATATGGAAAACATTTAGTGCAGTATCTGACAAAGGGAAAGTATTTAAATTCTAGACATTGTTGTTTCTACCAGTAATTAGCACCATAGATTCTGTTAGAATTTCCTTTCCTGTTTACTGGATTAAAGACTAATGCATTTCAGAAACCCTAACACATTTTTTCTCTCGCTTTAGATCATTTTCAGTATTAAGATTTTGACATAATATTAATATTGCAGGCATATTGAGTGATTTTGCTGAACTGTCAACATTTTTTGTCAATAGGGGGCTCTCTTGTAATATAAAGAAAATGTTCACTTGAGAGATAGAATATTTGAAAACAAATGCTATGAGAATTCTGCATTTTATCTCACTTTATAGCTGTCATAAAAGTCTGTGAACAAGATACTGAGTTTAGTTTGGTTTTCGTAGCATGGAATCGCTGCATAAAAATTTAAACTGATGTAGTGAAGGTCTTTAAAATATATGTACATGCTTACGCATGTGTATGTACTCACATGTATTCATATATACAAAATGTAATGAATTAGCTATGTATTTAAATCTTAAATTTATAACTGCATTTTTCTGATGTTGACCTAAGGAAAGAGTTTAGCTCTCCTTGATTTTAATTGATTTAAAATTTCTGTTATTTTTAGTGTTTACATAAGATGGTTAACAACTTTTAGTGGAAATTTGATTTTTATTACAAACTGATTATTTAAGTGGTAATTGAAATTAGGAAAAATAAAAAGCATTTTAGATAATGGTCTATTGTTACTGTATACAATTAGACATTTTATGATTTCATTAACAAATGTTTAAAAATTGTATCTTGAATTTAAGCAGATTCTTAAGTCATTTTTCTAAATCTCAACAATTAGTTTTAATAAATTTTTTTAATGCTAGCTGAAACGTATTTTTAGGTGTTAATCTAAAAAAAGTCCATTTTATGTTTTTTAGAGCAACATTTCTGATTAAAAATATAATAAATTTTAATGCTACATTTGTATGTTGATATGTCCTTTCAAAACAATGCAGTAGTTAAGCTTTCAAGATAATTAGTTGGAAAGTATATGGCATTATCAAAATTAGTGATACTATTTGTCTTAAAGACTAACAGTGAAATTTACATGTTTTTGCCACTTTTGGAGCTCTTATTTGCACAGTTTTAATCAAATTTTCAGAATGTTAGTGGAGGAAACAGAAAGGACTGGAGAGTAGAAAAGGTGGGTGAACTAGGGGGCCCAAGGAGATTTAGGAATTTTCATGATTACATTCCCTACCAGAATGCTGCAGAGATACTCAGAGAGTAAGGGAAATGTACAATGTAAACTACAAGAAAGTATGATTTTTTTATATATGTGAACTTATGTATGTGAAATACTTTAATTTTGTATTGCAATAGCATTGATTTATATCATTATATAAGCTGTGCATTAATGAGAATCAACTTGTGTATATACTACATTAAATTCCTAAAAGTCTAATTCTATTCTTCAGCAATTATCCCCTTTTCTTGGTTTACCAAGCACCATTCCTTTTTCCCTCTGGTAACCACCAGTTACTGTTATAGTACTAAAATATAGTTTTGTTTCATTTAGGTCATCTGCTTTCTAGAGGAAATTATGCTTAGTGAAATAAGTCAGACAGAGAAAGACAAACACTATGTGATTTTAGTTTTGAATTAGAGTTTCTGCTAAAATACTGAGAATTTGATTACAGTAAGAATTTGAACAATAAAATACTTACCTGCATTAACCTTGAAACTTTTGGGATTGTAATGTTAACTCATTATCCCAGTAAGGGTTGTCTGTTGGGTTGGTATAGCCCTTGTAATGTGTAAATAGTTTGAATGTGCTTTTATTTTGAGTCATTCAGATTTCTCTCCATAGCAAGTAGCCTGTAATAGAAAGTTAATATATGTGAGGGAAGAGTATTCTTGATCTCTTGGGTACTATCTGCTGTTCTCTAGCCAAGTGACTAAACTTTTTATTCTTGTTTCCATATCATTGAAAGGACACTGCCATCTACTCTTTCTTGCCTCACGGAATTATAGTTGAAGAGCATCATATACATGGATTCCCTGTGTAGAGTAGCAGGCCTTACACTTGTGAATTGGCATATTTGCACTATCTTGTACTATGTACTGTTTAAGTGGTTTTAATATATTTCCATGTGGAAATATGTTAAATATGTGAAATTGTGTTTAAGTTTCACCAGTTCTGAAATTATTGTCTGATTTGTTAACAATATTTTTTCTTTTTCATTTTTGTCTTCAGGATTAACAATTGTGTTGGTGAAGATAATCATTGGCTTTTTCTGCAGTTATGTTTCTACACTGAACTGCTTACTTGTTATGCGTTGATGTTTTCTTTCTGCCACTATTATTACTTTCTTCCATTAAAAAAACGTAATTTGGTAAGTGTTTCAATCCACAGTTGTTAGAGGACGTATGATACACAGTGATTACAGTTATTAACATTACAGTGATGTGGAAGATTGAAAACAAACAAAATAAACCTCCAAATTCGTCACTTTACATTATATTGTGATTGTAAAAGTGACTCCTGGTCTGCCATTTTTTGGTACTAAAGCCATTTATGATTATTTACTGGTGTTGAGAGACCTTTTTAAAAACTTAGTTCTTCTTTAATATATATTATTTGATTTGAAACTATCAACAATAATGAAAAAGGGAAAAATATTAACTTCTTTTCAGAACTGAAAATAGACTGGTATTTTCCTGCCCCCATCCATTGAAAAGTTTATGAGAAAAAGAATTTTTTTCTGGCCAGGGATGGTGTCATATGCCTGTAATCCCAACACTGTGAGGCTGAGGCCAGGTATTGCTTGAGTTCACAGGTTCGAGACTACCCCGGGATACATAGCGAAACCTAGTCTCAAAAAAGTAGCCAGGTGTAGTGACATGCACCTGTAATCCCAGCTACTTGGGAGACTGAAGTTAGAGATCACTTGAGTAAGCAGGGTTAGGGACTACCCCCAGCAACATAACAAGATGTAGTCTCTAAAAAAATAAAGAACTTTTTTCTCCTATGACTTTTAACAATGATAAAGAAAATTTGTAGCATTCATTATGAAGTTCTTATGTATACCACTTGAGGCAATACTTTTCCCATTTTGTCAGGGTACTACAATATATTACTACTTGTTCGAAATGGTGATTGTAGTGGTGGCACTAATAGCAGTTAGGGCTTAGGAGCACATGACCATCAATACGTCAATACTACACAGTGAGTCAGATTTAATTCTTAGTTTAATAAATTTTCCTCCATTTTAGAGATTAGGAGATAGACTTAAAAAGGTTAAAGTAAGTTACTAAAGTCACAAAGCTAGAAAATAACTATTCAACTGGTTTCAGTTGTAAACTGGGATTTGAACTTGATCTTGTATGTGTGTATTTTCTGAACTGTGTGTGCTTTGTATGTAGAGCTGGTGTGTGAGCCTGACCCTGTGTTATTTAAACTTTTTAAACTTTGTGTTTTTGAAATACCTTCTTAGCGTGAAAGTGTGTGTATGTGTGTGTATGTGTGTGTGTGAGAGAGAGAGAGAGCGCGCGAGAGAAAGAGAGCATATAACAGAAAGAAAGCACATGTAGTGCTTTGTGTATGTGAGGAAGCCATGCAGTAAAGGAAAAAGAGAAGGAAGTATTAGAATACCTGATTCTGGTAAAATGGGGATTTTTTTTCCTGTTTATACCGCTTTATACTGTTTATATGTTTTTATACATTTTATATAAAAATAAATATAAGAAAAAGTCTTTCAGTTCTATATAGTTAGATCTTTTGTCTTCAGTTTCTTTTATCAATACATTATTGTTTTGAGTGTACAGATCTTTAATTTTCTTGGTTAAATTTATTACTAGATTTTTTTATGTGATTATAAAGATTTTTTAAATTTCTATTTCTGGTATTCACTATTGTATTTGAATGTAATTGATTTTGTATCCTACTACTCTACTGAATTCACTTGGTTTGAACAGTTTTTGGTGGAGTCTAGGTTTTCTATGTGTAGTAAAATGTACAAATATACATGTACAAAGAGATAGTTTTACTTCTTCCTTTCCAATTTTATTGTCTTTTCTTTCTTTTTCTTGCCTTAATTGGTCTGGCTAGGACTTCAGTTCTATGTTGAATATAAGTGGCAGATATCCTTGTCTTGTTCTTGAACTTAGAGAAATAGCTTTTAGTTTTTCACTCTTGAGTGTGTTGTTTCTGTGTACTTGTGTAATATAGGCTTTATTATACTGAGGACATTCCCTCTATAACCACTTTCTTGACAGTTTTTATCATGAATAGATGTTGGTTTTTGTCACATACCTTTTATGCATCCATTGAAATGAACATATGATTTTTATCCTTTATTTTGTTAATGTGAACCAGCTTGATTTGTGGATATTGTATTCATGGTGTAAACTCCACTTGATGATGATGTATGATCCTTTTATAAATTATTGAATTTAGTTTGTTGAAATTTTGTTGAGGATTTTTGATTCTGTATATATTAGGATACTGGTCTGCAACTTATTATTCTTGTAGTATCCTGCTTGATTATGGTATCATTGTAATACTGGCCTCATAAAATGTTTTGTAAGTGCTCCCTCCTTTTCATTTTTTTTTTGAAAAGTTTAAAAAGGATTGCTATTTGTTAGAATTCATTTATAGAGGCATCTGGTTGTGAGGTTTTGTTTGATAAGAAATATTTGAGTAATGATTTAATCACCTGGGTATTCAGAGTTTCTTTTTATTTGTGATACACTCTTGGTGATTTCTAAGAATTTTTCATAAATTTGTCCAATTTGTTGGTGTGTAATTATTCATAATAATCTAATGATCTGCTGTATTCATGCAGTATCTGTTGCAATGTCTCATTTCATTTCTAGTTTTGAGTCTTTTCTCTTTGTGCAACCTTAATTTTATTATTTGGTTATTGATTTTTTTATTGTCATATTTCATTCTTTTATTTCTGCTTTTATTTTTAATAGTTATTTTTTTTATCATTCTAGTCCCTATAGTTCTCCTATCACCATTCACTTATGAACAGTCATCAGTTAACACTGCATTCATCCCTTCCCTGTTTTGCCCCTCCACTTTGCTGTGTGCTTCAGCTCAGCGGTCAGCTTGTTAATTTTCACTATTTCATTTCCTTTCGTTTGATTTATCTATATTACACATATAAATGAGAACATCTGGTATTTATTTTTTCCCTCTAATTTTCAGTAGCATAATCCCGTCCAGCTTCATCCATGTTGCTGCAAATAGCATGGGTTTTTCTTTTGATCACTGAATAATATTCCATTGTGTAAATATACCACAACTTTTTGATCCATTCATTTGTATTGGGGCATTTGGGTTGTTTTAATATCTTGGCTGTTGTAAAAAGTGCTCTGATAAACATGGGAATGCAGATTTCCTTTCAAATTAGTTTTTTGTGCCCTTTGGGTAGAAGTGGAATCACTGGATCATGTAGTAGACCCATATTTAGTGTTCTGAAGAACCACACACAGCTTTCCATAGTGATCCCAACATCAATGTAAAAAGTTCCATTTCCATTTCTTGGAAGTGTCTTTTTAGTTCTTAAGTCCATTTTTCAATTGGATATTTCTGCTCTTTGTTATTTCCTAATTTTGGACTGACATCCTTTTTCTAGTTCCTTGTATAGAGATAAATGAGATCTTTCTTATTTTGTAATTATTCATTTATTGTTATATACTTCCCTTTTGTGCACCCAGTTAGTTGATATTTTTAAATTTCTCTTTTAATCTCTTTGGTTCATTGACTATTCAGTAACATGTTAATTAATTTCCATATAATTGTGCATTATCCAGTTTACTTCATTAACTGATTCCCAGTTTCATATGAAATAAATTTTCATGTGCACTTAACAATGTGTATTCTGATTATGTTAGACAGATTGTTCTCTAAATGTTCATTCTGTATAATCTAATGTATCAGCTCAGACTAGTGTTTCTTACTGATTTTCTGTTGTTGAAAGTAGATTATTATGGTACACTACTATTCTACAGTTGTTTATTTTCCCCTTCAGATCTATTAATATTTGCTTCAAATTTAGGTACTCCTCTGCTATGTAAAAAACATTTAGAAGTGTTATGTACTCTTGTTGCATCAACCTTTGTCATAATGATTATTGAGTGTATTTACTTTCATTGATATAACGTTTATTTTTTCTGAAAAAAGCTTAACTCTCCCTGCTTTCTTTTGATTTCCATTTACATGGAATGCCCTTTTCTCTTTCAGTGTGTTTCCTTAAAGTTGAAGTAAATATCTTACCTTTAGTTGTTTTTTTCCTTAATCTACATTGAACCACTCTTTGTCTTTGATTTGAGAATTTAGTCTATGTACATGTTAAGTAATTATTGTTAAGTATGTTCTTACTTTTGCCATTTTGTTTGTTTTCTGGGTGCTTTTATAATTCCTTTGTTTCTTATTGTTATGATGTCATCATTTTGTATAGTGATACTGTTTTCTTTATCTTTTGTATATCTAATAGTGACATTTGTTTGTGGTTATTATGAGGCTTACATAAACTATATTATGTCCATAACAATCTATTTTAAGTGATAACAACTTCAAACTCATATTAAAGCTCTACATTTTATTCCCCAGTTTATCTTTAATGTCAGTTTACATCATTTCTTTTGTATATCCATTAACAAATGTTTTACTTAATGTAATTCATAATTTTAAGCTTCATAATAGTTTGCCCACTTCCATTATATTAGAGTATTAGGAATTTAAGCATAAGTTTACCTTTACAAATGAGATTATACTTTCACATGTTTTCTTGTTGTTCATTAGTGTGTTTGTTTTTGAGTGACGAAGTCCTTCCACCATTTCTTGTGAGACTAGTCTAGTGGAAATGAACTCCTTTAGCTTTTATTACTCTGGAAAACTCTATTTCCCCTTCAGTTTTGAAGCCTATCTTTGATGTGTGCAGTATTTTAGATTAGCAGTTTTTTAAAAAAAATTATTTCTTTAAATATTTTGAATATCTCTTACTACTTACTTTTGGCTTCTGGGAAGCCAAAATTTTCTGTGAAAAGTTTGCTGATAATATGGGATTCCCTTGTATTTTTTTTTTCTTGGTAGTTCTTTTTTTCCCTCTGGGTAGTCTTATGATTGTCTCCTTTTGTTTTGTTTTGTTTTTTCTCTTGGTGGTGTTTTGGTTTTTTTTCCTCTGAGTAGTTTTTTGATTGTCTCCTTTTCTTTAACTTCTGATGACTTAATTAGTATATATTTTATGTGAATCTCTTTTTTATAATTTTTATAATTCCTGGATCTGGATGTTTATTGCTTTCAACAGGCTAGGGAAGTTTTCAGCTATTATCCTTTATTTGTTTATTTAAATTTTATTTTACTTTACACATATGATCTCAGTCTTATTTGATCCATCCTTTCCCCCCTTCCCTCCTACCTCACTCTGGTGGCTTCCATCTCCCTCTCCCTGCAAGTCATCAATTGGTGTTTGGTCCGTTGCTCTGTTTCTTTTCTGGTGCAATGCCTCTTTTTTTTTTTTTTCCTGCTGCTTATGTTTCCAGGGGTGACTTTATAGCAATTAAAGTCTAATTTGAGCATGTCTGAAACTTCTTGTCATTGGGTTTGTGGAGCTGCTATACTGGCTTCTTGGTTTGGGCACTTCCTTTGATGGAGGTGATTGTCTCCTTTTCTCCAGACCTGTGTGATTACAAGGTTTCATGCCTCCTGGTTCATGTAGCTGTCTCCTCCAATCTGACATTTGTTCCATTTGCTGCTTCCAAATCTTATTGTTTTGGCTTCTGGGATTGGGTTCACAACTCTTAGCCATTTGTGGTAGAGAGGTCCCCTAGAAGGGAGAAACTCTGTTGGGTGGATGATCCATCTTCTCTCCCTCTCTTCTGTTTTGCAGTTCTGAGTGGGGCCACAGCCCCATCTCTCTGACTTTTCTTGCCCTTTGTGGTAGAGGGTTGCTTCACTGGATTTGACACATCACTGCATCAGGGGTTTTGTTCCCTGCCCCCTGAAACACTGTAAGTGTAGCACTGTGGTAGGTCATCCTTTTAGTTGAATTTACAGTTGTGTCTCTTATGGTTCCTCTCATGCTCTGTTTGGTTCTCACCCAGGTGACTAATGTGTCCAGGATCTTTATATTCCTTTTATATGTCTGCAACAGGATTGATTTTCTTCTCATTCCTAGGAAAGTCTGTTAGAGGTGGGAGTGAACCAGAGAGGGACCCCCGCCACCCTTGCTTGCCTGCATGCCGGTAGGGTACCATCCCCAGACACCAGAGGGACTGAGATTGGCTCCCCCAGACAGCTTCCCTCAAGTCCCTATCCCTAGAGTTGCAGTGGAGTTAGGCTCCTCCTGACTACTAGCATCCTGAACTGTCAGTGAAGCTGTGGTACCTGTCATGCCCTGAGCCTGTTATGCCCTGAGGAGCCCATTATCCTTGAAGTAAGCTTTCTGTCCCTTTCTGCACTCTGAGATCCTAGTAAAGCAAATATTGATTTACTTGATGGTGTCCCATTAGTTCTATAAGTATCCCCCCCCAAAGACCTGCTTTTTATTTCTTTTCTTCCTCAGGATGTTTCTACTGCCTTGTCCACAGATATGCTGACCCTTCCTGCCAGATCTAGTCTGCTGCTCAACTCTAGAATTTTTTAGTTCAATTATTTTATTTTTAAACTCTGATTTTTCTTTGGTATTTACACATATTTTCTCTGTTGAAATTCTCACTGTTTATTCATCATTCTCATCTCAAAAGCATCTCTATGAACATTATTCTGAGTTCTTCATACATCACTTATCTTTATTAAAGTCAATTTCTGGAGTTCTCTACTTTTGTTTAGAGCATATTCCTTATTCCTTCATTTTCTAGGACTCTGTATTGGTTATTGTGCATTAAGTAAAACAGTCACCTCTCCAGTATTGACAGAGGATCTCATGTAAGAGACACAGCTTACTGTTCACCCTGATACCATCTCTGGATTGTCTCTCAAACATCTGTGATTGTCAGAGTCACTTTCTTTGTTTTTAGTGAATCACAGTAGTTGAGGGTATGGCAAGGACACAGTTCTATTTGGGCATTTATTTTCTCTTTCACTTGATATACAGGAGTTATTCAGCTAGTTTCTGGAATTCTTTCAGAGAGAGTTGCTTTGTATGTAGCTGTAGAATCATTGGGCTTGTGAAAGGAGTTGGATTTGCTTGCCTCTTGTGGCATCACCTTGATTGAAACTCTTCTGATTTAAACTTGTTATTATAGTTTAACAGTTATACCATATGTGCTTTGGTGTTTTTTTCTTTCCACTTTTACTGTTTGAGAATTTATATAATTTCTTTAATCTGTAGCTTGATGACATTGTTACATTATGGATATATCTTGGCCTGTTTTATTTCAAATACTACTTCTGTCCAACTTTGTTCTTGTACATCTTTAGTTCTAGTTGTATATACATGAGCTCACACTATACTGCATAATTTTTGTAATCTTTTTCTGTATTTTCTCTCTATACTCCAGACTAGGTATTTTCTATTGGCCTATTTTCTGACTTATTGATAATTTTCTGCTCTGCCTTATTTACTTCCATGCTCGTCTCTTGCTTAATTATGTAATTAAATCATGTATTCTTTAATTTCTACTTAATACTTTTTTAATATAATTCACTTCTAGTGAAATTCTTGATTTGTCATCATTTTAAAAAGCATTTTAATAAAAGTTATTCTAATGTCTGTGGCTAACAACTTCATTGTTGAAGTCTTCTGGGTCTACTTTGTTATTTTTTTTTCTCTCCATAGTTTTCAGGTAGTTGGTTTTTTAGGTGTGTCTGGATACTTGGGTTTTGGTTGATATTTTCTTTTTCAAAATATGATTCACTCCTTTTTTGAAACAGGAGATAAGGATTATTTTGATCCAGTTAAGGGTTTGGAGATCAAATATTTCTTAGGCTAAATAATAAAAGAATGTTTCTACTAGCTACATGGGCATTTTTTGTAATACTTATTTTTTGTGGCATTTATTAAATTTTCAAATAAAGACAGGAAAATTTTTCAGTAATTTCAGTACAAAACTCATGACTGCTGCGATTGACATAAATAACGCTGCACAGTAGTAACTTAAAGTTATCCTCCTCCGTTAATTTTTAGAAATTGTAAGTTCTTGCCTTTGTCTTTCCCATTTTTTTGTGAAACAGACGTATACTATGTCCAAACTCTTGATTATGTGTATAAAACTAGCTAGAAAATGTCAACCCCTGCCCATTCACATCATTACCCTTACCATTATTTGGGATATGGAATAAAGATTCCCAAAGATTACAAACTTCCTTTGGACTTTTGTTAAAATTAAAGTATGCCATTACCTTTGACTGTATTCTTCTGTCAGCCACACTGAAATGAGCTTTAATCTGCATTTTTCTTTATACCCTTTCAGATAGATAGATGGCAGCATAGTATCTTTTTTAGCCTGTTTTCTCTTTTCTTTTTTTTACTTTAAAGCGGAGTGTTTATTTCCTGAGTGAGAGAAGAAAGTGTTAACAACTCTTGCTTAAGTTTCTTTCTTTCTTTCTTTTTTTAAGGTGAAAGTGTTTATTCATTAAACAAAAGAAAAAAAATGGATTGCCCTACTTAAACTTTGTAGTAATGGCACTTAACCTGTATTCAGCAGAAAACTGGTACATTATGGTTAAGCTCATGGGAAAGAGAAAGTTGAGATAAAGCAGGCTATTCACAAACTCTGGGAAATGAACAGTTTGGAACCCTGATTTTTTCCCCTTTTTCTCTTTTCCTAGATTTCTCTTCACAATTTCTCCCTGAGCTGAATTCTTTTAATTGCTTTGCATTTGCACCATTGTTTATTAGAGTAAAAATGTTTTTTAGATTTTTTTCTCAGTTATTAATTTTAAAAAATCTGTCACACACTTTCAGTATTTTGTTTCTGCTATGTGAAGTTTTGAAAAATACTTCAATATATCCTTAAATGGGGATGGTAAGAAGAGTAGTCAGTTAAAAATCTGTTCCTCCTGAGTCAGTGCCTAACTTTTAAAATTTACTTCTAAATTGTAAATACTGATTTAAAAATCTTCCATAAGAAAGACCTGTGAACCTAAAAAGAATTATTATCCTGAAATTATATGTTACTAAATAAATGGGGATAAGTTAAATATTTTTAATTAGAACCATAGAATACAAAGACTGTAAATTTTGAAATATTGGGCAATTTTTCACTGTAGATGTTAGTTTTACTATTTATCACCCCAATGTAATGTTGATTTTTACTTTAAAAATCCCCTTAAAACTAACGTCTTATATTTAGTAATTATTGAAATGAAAATCATTTTAAGAATTTCAAAATTTTCAAGTTGAACTGTTTGAGTTAGCATTTTAAATGAATAAAATAAATGGATTTTAAAGCAAATATATTTTAATCTTTGACCATGTTCCAGATTTGACTATTTCAAATGTTTATAAGCAAATGCCTGGCTTTTGGGTATATTGTTAAATTATGCATTTATTTTTATTGTGTGCCAGTAGTATACCAAAGATAGAAAGTTACAGTTCTTCAATTAATTATGAAAGCTGATATTGTAATACTTAGTATATTTTGTTAAATTTACTGCTTGTTGATCCATAAATTTCTCAGTCATAAATTTCTTGATTTTTAGTTGTTATTTTGAATTTGCAAGCATTTATGTAGTGAAAATTGTCCATTTATTTAAGATATCTTTGAAAGGAGAAGTATATCAGTAGTATATTTCCTGTTTTAGAGACAAGGTGACTGAAATTTATTGAAATTCAACTTGGTCTTGAAGAAGAGAAGTTAACTAGACAGTTAAATTTGGGAGCTTGTAGCATACGGATGGTCATGGGACCTTATAAAATTATGTAACCTGACACGAAATTTCTTAGGGATCTGAAGACCATTTTTCAATTTTAGAAGCCAGAAAGATAAGAAGAACTGGAAAGGTGATTGAGAAGGAGCAGTCATAAACAGGAGGATGATTAAAAATGATGGTATATTGAAAAAAAATTTTTTTGACAGAATGCTATGAATTTAAACAAGTAGGCAGTTCTATAAAGTATTGGGAGAAGGCAGTAGACAGTGAAATGTATTGAAGATCACATTGAGATTGAAAATGTCTTAATGTTGATGTCTACAGGGAATTAGTTTGAAAGATAGGAGATATTCACAGGGTGATGTGTTTGAAATTGTGGCTTTGTTATGGATGTAGTTATGGTAAAGTAATCATAGTTTGGATTTAGGTTAACATTAGAAGATAAGATTATTGGAAGAACAAGTTCAGCAAATTAACAATGCAAGTATTTAAGGATTATTTGCTAGATCATAAGTAGTCATATCTAAATCTTGATTTATTTCATTTACTTCCATCGGGAAATAATGTCCCCACCATTGTCTGATTGTAACATTTTGGAATCTTTATTTTTTATTTTTATTTTATTTATTTATTTTTTTTACATTTTGGAATTTTTAAAGATATAATTTTAAAAATTTGCTAGGAAGGATTATGGGGATATTATTGTATTTTAATACCCCTTTCCTCTTCTGCTGGTTTGTGCAACATAAATGTCTCTGTACATGTTGCCCTTATGGTGTTTCCTGTTTATCTCTGCTACTACATATATGTAGCAGTTATTGTAGAGAGTAGTCTCAGTTTCTTCACTTTTTGGTTAAGGATACCCTGTTCTTTTATCCGCCTCTTTCTCACTGTTACTCATTCATTCAGTAAATATTTATTGAGCACTTCATGTGAACTAGAAGTGATTCTATAAAGGCTGCCAGTGATTCATCATTGAACACACTAGGCAAAAACTCCCATCTTCAAAAAGCTTGCATACTGTTAAGAGGGGTGACAAACATTACATGAGGAAATAAATATGTGAGGTTCAGGTAAGAAAAACAGAAAAGAGAGCAGAAAAGAGATAAGGGAGTGCCAGTATGTTCTGTAATTTAGTCAAGGAAAAAGTCTCTGGTGAAGTGATATTTAAGTAGTTATCAAACAAAAGTGAGGCAGTAAACAGTTGGATATCTGAGGACAGAATTTTCAGGGAAGAAATGAGACAACCCTGATGTGGGAGTTTTCTTGGTGTGTTGAGAATTAACAAGGCACTCTCAGTGTGGTTGGGTCAGAGTGGGCCAGGAATAAAGTGGTAGATGACATCAAAGAGTTATTCTGACTCTTCCCATCTTTTCCCTCTGTCTGTTATATCTATTTCTAAACTTAACTTCCTTTGTCTCTCCATTCACAGGCCAGATGTAACTAAATTTTAGTTTATATGTATTTCAAAAGCGCTCTGTTTCTGTGTCTAAAAGTGATTTATATTTTATGATCAAAACTTTCTTTTTACTGTTACTTCATTTTTTATACCTTTTATACTATAAAATACACATGTGGAAGAGTGTACAAAAACAGCATATAGTTCAGTGAATTATTGCAAGACCTGTGTGAGCAACATTAATATGACTTACTATTTTTGTTGCATTATAGTTTATTTTCATTGCTGTGAATATTGTCATACAGTATTCATTTACTATAAAGCAGTTTGTCCATATGTTAGTAGACATTTACATTGCTTCCTGTTTGGGGGTGTTACAAATAATACTGCCATAAACAACTTTGTTTGTGTCTCTTGCTGCATATATACATATGTTTCTCTTGGATGTCTTTCACATTTCTACCAGGAATTGATTTTTGTTTTTCTTATGAGGTGGGAGTCCGTTTCATTTTTTCCCACAGATGTAAGCCAGTTGATTTAATATCATTTGTTCTTTGTAATGCTATCTTTGTCATAAACCAGAAGATACACACACATGCACACACATATGTACATGCACAGACATGTACATGTATATATGTATCTGTCTCTGGTTCTTTTCTAACCTGTTGATCTTTTTGTCTATCTCTGTGGTTATACCACACTTATAATTACAGTTTTACTATAAAGCCAACAGAAGACTGCTTTTTTATTATTATTGTTCCCCTAGGAAACCTTTTTAGATATTTCCTCCTTTTCCCTCCATGAAGTTAAGTGCTGATCAATATGATTTTGTCAAGTAGGATTGATTTGTGTACAGCCACAAGCCATTGTAGTGCCAAAGATTTTTTTTTCCCTCCAGTAACCAATTTTCTCCCTCATTGGTGATATTTCCCTGTTGCAAATGTAGTACAGCAAACTCCTCCTTTATTTTTATATAAGAGTTAAATGCTATTCTTTGTTCCTAAGATATTTAGAAACAGACTACTTAGCAGTTTCCATAAATCAAAACAATAAAATAAAAATTCTCATCAATTAAGTATATATACTGTATTGGTAGGGATTTTGTTGGGATTGAATAGTTGACACCTTTATATTACAGTCAAGGTGTTATTTAAGGACATTCTATCAATGATAGACCACATAGAGGATGGTGGTCCTCATAGACTATATATGGTCTAAGTTTGTGTAATTAAACTTTGCTGTTTGCAAAATGATGAAAATGCTTAATGATGCTTTTCTTAGAATATGTCCTTAGAACATATTTCTTAGAACTTGTGTTATGTTATTAAGTAACATTGATTGCTCTGTGTTTCCTGATTCGTAAGCATAGTATAATTTTTAGAAGAAAATAGTTGCAGAAAGAAATTTGAAGAATGGTTCATCCTATAATCATAAGTAAATAGTTAAAAATTTTCCTGCAGAGAATATTAACAGCTTTACAAGTGAGGTCTACCTAACCTTACCATATCAAGAAAAGCAATAATAACTCCAGTCTTATACAAGTTCTTTTAAAGAATAGAAAGTAAGAGAATAATCACTGACTCATTTTAGTATGCGTTGGCTACATCACCAAGGACAATAAGAGAAAGAAAAAAAATTTGGACTAATTATGGACTGATTATGGACTAATTATAGGTGTAGCTAATTCCCAAACAATATTTGCAAACTGCTTATGTGTAGCCAGTTTGGTCAAATTGAGGTTTTGAGATGAAAGGTGATTTTATGTTAGAAATCAGTTTGTCACATTAATTGACTAGAAAAAAATCATAGGTGGCTATAATCATGTTATAAACTCCTACCAAAGTAGGACCAGAAACTTCTTTTTTTTTTCAGGTAAAAGATTTCTAGAAGTAAAAAACAAACCAAAAAACGATCTCATGCTTACTGGTGAAATGTTGGCCTCCACATGTTCCCTCCACATGAGGAGAGAACACAATGACAGTGGTATCCACTATGTCTAGTGTTTCCACTATTACTTAACACAGTCCTGTGAGAGTGGAATACTTTTAAGCAATCCAGAAATAAACTCCTACCATTCACAGCAATATGGGTGGAACTAGATGGAATTTTACATGTTTGTAATAGTTCTGAACTATTTCTTTTACTGGAGTTTTGAAATTATTGTCTAATATTTGACTGCCATATTACATCTTAAATTCCTTGCTGAAATATAAATTTTTTCTAGACTAATCAATAAGCGGTTTGGTATGGAATCAGATTTTTCTTACATTTGATAGAAAACAAATAATCCTTTTGTTTCCAGCAAGCATGTTATGTCCAGTCACCTATTTTTGGTAATGTTACTAGTATACTTTAAAATCTTTATGAAACAGTATTTAAAAAGCTTATTTTGGGGATCTTTCTACTGGTTCATTTTATCCACTGTGACTCTTTTAGTTCAAATTTACCAACAGTCTAAAGGAAAAGTCAGAGTTCTTTCACTCTCATTCTTTTGCTCTCTCTGGTTTGTAACAGTGAGGGTAATTGAAGTCTTGTTTTCCTGTTCTTCCATCAGAATTCTTTTTATTCATTTCAAAACCCTAATTTTTGTATTTTGAGCCAGACAATTCACTTCCCTTACAGCATTTCCATTTCTTCCTCTTGTTCTAGGCATTCCTTGACGTTTCTACCATCCTCTGTGCAAAGTTGAAACCTCTCTAAATAAACTACATAGTTCCTGAGGATATTGACCATATTTTTATCATTTTTCACTCTTACTACATAGCATAGTATTTGGCAATCACAGTTGGCAGAGAGAGCAGAGAGAGAGAAGATTAAAGAGAATTATCCCAATGATTCTACTATTTCCCCTTCATTGTGATTGTTACATAATTTTAGTGTATCTTGGTCACTTGAACTTTAATGCTCCAAACCAGGTTTGTGAATTTAAGCTTTTTAATAATATACTAGTAAAGTTTCCTTTTTGTAGAACCAAATATTATTTATTATCTTATGTATTTTTCATACCTCCAACACCCCCTCTCTGGCCACAAATAGTAAATGAACTGATTAACAGGTAATATTAGGATTGAGGGTTCCCAGGCCCAATACAATAGTGAAGTAAAATCATGTATTTTTAAGTTTGCTTTGGTGAATTCAAAACAATGGTTTTTGAAAATTTCAAGTATATGTATTTATGAAGTAGACCAAAATCAAAAGGGGGGAAATAGTTCTTTTAAGATAATAGGGGAACTGTTATAAATCAATTCTGAGTTGTTCCAACTATGTGTATTGAAATTATTTTTAAGACTTGGATTTTTTTTCTTCTTTATAGGATCTTTTTATTGTTAGACATGAATTGGCCATAATGAGACTAGCTGCCTTTATGGGCATTACTATGTTGGTTGGAATAACTGGACTCTTTTATACTCAACTAATTGGCATAATCACAGTAAGTATATTTGTAATGAAATTTAATATACTTATGAAACATATTCCTTAATTATGGACTTGATTCTGTACAGTTATAGAAAGTTTTAGAAGGAAGAAAAAATAACCTGTAGTCATTTTGTATATTTACCTTTCCATATGCTGTGCAATTTAAAAGTAGATATGGTTAGTGGACAGAGTATACACGTAATTTTGTAAACTACCTTTAAAATTGAAAAAGTATCTTTATATGACTATAATTTTTTTAAAAATAGATTTTAATAATTACATATGCTATTTAGTGAGTATATATATATTTTTAATTAACCATTTCCCTGTTGATCAGCTTCTAGATGACAATAATTTTTTTCTATACCGTCTAACACTAATTTGCATATCTTTTTAAACTATTTGAGGTAAATTCCTTCAAGTGGAGTTACTAATTGATTTATTTCTTTGTAATTACATTTTTATAGCATGTATTATTGGTCAAATGGCATTATTACAGCAGAAAAGATCAAGAAGTAAAAAAGATTATAATGAGTTAGGATTTAAAAGCTTAATGGTATACTACATTGAAAAAGACAGAGTCATCAGGCTTTCTCTTTACAAATTTATTTTTGTATTGATTATCACACTAACTCACCAGTTTTATATTATATGAAACTTTAAGTTTTTCAGAATATGTTCAATATACTCATTAAAAAAAAGTAAGAGAAATACATCAAAATTATAAAGCAACAGTAATCAAGAAATTGTGCCATAAGGGTAAACATATAGAAAGTGAAATAGAATCAAGAGTCCAGAAATATGCACATTGATGACCAAAGAAAGATCAGTTTTTTTTTCAATAAGAATGCCAAGACAATTCAATAGGGGAAAGAATGGCCTTTCAACAAATGGTATTGGGCCATTAAATACTAACATCAAAAGAATGAAGTTGTATCCTTACTTCATACCAAATACACAAATTAATTCAAAATGGGTCATAGTTCTAAATGGTATAAACCTTGATGGAGTCTTCTAAGAGTTATAAGAAAGCAAAGGCGTGTATCTTGGATTAGGCACTATATCTTAGATATGATTCCAGAAAGCAAACAACCAAAGAAAAAGATAAATTGAACTTAATTAAAACCATAAACTTTTGTGCTTCAAAACACTATCAAGAAAGTGAAAAGTCAGCTCACAGCATGGGGAGAAATATTTTCAAATCATCATCTGATGAA
This sequence comes from Uropsilus gracilis, assembly GCA_004024945.1. Lineage (NCBI taxonomy): Eukaryota > Metazoa > Chordata > Mammalia > Eulipotyphla > Talpidae > Uropsilus > Uropsilus gracilis. Next base: position 20,339 of record PVHY01001670.1, read on the forward strand.
AGACTTGCATCTAGATTAAGTTAAAAAAAAATCTTAAAACTCCAAAAAGCAACTCAAGACATGGGAAAAGAGTATCAATGAACATTTCTTTAGAGAAGCTATACAGTGGGTAATAAATACATAAAAGATGCTCAGTATCATTAGTTACCAAGGAAGTTAAATGAAAATCATAATATGTTCCACTTCACATGCACTGGAATGATTATAATAAAAAACTATAGCAAATAATAAATCAGAAGTCCAGTTTCTCTTACTGCACTGTAAGTGGGACTGTAAAAACAGTGTAACTACTTTCGAAAACAGTTTGGCAATTCTGTAAAAAGTTAAACATGGAATTATCTGCATCTAATGTACAGTTTATTACCTGGGTATATACCTAGAAGAAATTTGTATATAGTAGCATTATTCATAATAGCCCCAGACTGACAGTAATCAAAATGTTTATCAGTTAATGAGTGATACACAAGATGTAGTTTGCTGTACCTTATTATTTGACCATAAAAAGAAGTGAAATACTAACACATGCTGGTAAACCTGGAAAATATGCTGAGTGAAAGAAGACCATCATTAAAGATTGCTTGTATGTTTGTATGTTCTTATTTGTAGAAAATATCTAGAGTAGGTGTGTCTTTAGATATAGAGGGTAAAGAAGTTGTTGCTTAGGGTTGAAAAGCTGGGGATGCTGGAGGTAATAGCTAAAGGATATAGGGTTTTTTTTATGGGACATGTTCTATGAACATGTTCTAAAATTGATTATGGTGATAGTTGCAAGACACTGAACATGTCAAAAATTATTAGCTGTAATTACTTGAGTTGTGTATAGGTTACCTATTAATAAAGCTGTTACAAAAAAAGATTTCTCACGTAAGTTAAATGTTAATTTTATTCACTTGTTCATTTTCTATATGGTTCTTTGATATCCTTTTTCTATTAAAGGTCTTCCATTGATTAATAAGAAATGTTAATGAAAATTTAACTTTCTATAAAGAAATACAGCAGGAAATATTTGTTGTTCTATATCCATCTGTCTAGTCTTTGACCTAGTCTTTGAAAGAAGGCTATCTCTGGAAAGATACATTAGAAACTAGTAATGGTACTGACATTGAAAGAAAAGAATTGATATATTAAGGAATGGGTAGAAAACATTTTTAATGTATATCACTGGAATATTTTACAAGGAACTTGTATAAAATCCCTCCCCCCAAATTTTATAAGAAAAATTTTAAACTCAGAAAAATGTGAAGTATTTCACAATGACTACTCATCTAGAGTTAATATGTTTGAGTCAAATTTTGATTACCTCATTTTAAGGTATTATTTTCTATCTACCAGTTCATTGTATGTTTTGATAAATATCAAACTAAGTTGCATGCATCAAGATGTTCTTAACATAATTCATTAACTGGAGCTCAATGCTTGTTTATATATTTTTTCCTTAGAGGCAAAATTTACATGCAAATTTAACTTCTATTGATTGTATAAAGTTTTCTATATAGTAAGTTCTGACAAATGCATGCATGTACATCCCAAATCCCTTTTGTGTGTAGCATATTGCCATTATCTCAAGTTCCCTCATGCTTCTTAACAGTAAATCTGTATCCTCAGAAGGAGGCAAATGTTGGTCGGACCTTTTTCCTCTATAGATTAGAGGTGATTGTAGAATTTCATATGGGTCTATTTGTGTCTTTTTTTTCTTGATAGTGTTTTTTTTGAATCATCCATTTTACTGAATGCATATAACTCCTTTTTATTACTATGCAGTATTATAACAAACAGCTGTTCCACAGTTTATCCATTCTATTGGTGAACAGCCAGGATGGTTCTAGATTTTGGCAATATGAATAAAGCTGTTGTAAAGAATCTTACTCAAACAGATTTTCATTTTCTTGCCTAAATACCTCATAGAAGAATTGTTGAGTTACTTGAGATAGGTTTATATTTTATTTCATATGAAATGAGCAGATATTTTCTTCAAGTGATTTTATTTACCATTTTGCACATAGATCACGAACAATGAGAATTCTAGTTGTTCCACAACCTCAACACTTGTTGCTGCTAATCTTTTTAATAGTAGCTAATTTGTTGATTTTCAGTAATATTTTATTGATTTAATTTGCTTTTTCCTGATGACTGGTAATATTGAATACTTCTTCATGTGCTTATTGGATTGTTGTGTATGTAATATCTGCTTAGATACATTTTTAATAAGTTTGACATTTTCTAATATCTTATGTCTTTTCTGATGATGATAAACATTATAGATAACAATGCCAAAGTTTTCTTTTTTACTGTAATATTGAACATTTTATTGTATTAAACTAGGGGAATTGGTTCTCATGTGATATTTCTGTAGAATAGAAAGCACTTGTGTTAGATAATACATTCTCCAAAATGTTTGATCTCTTTTTATAGACATAATAGTACTCTTTCAGGACACTGTACTAGGCACAGCTGGTATCTGTATAAATAACATTTATGGTATCATTAAAAAAAATGGAGGTATTAAAGAAATTGAAGATAATCTATTCTTTCTGTTCACCTAATCTGTAGTCACGGTACTGCCTCTAGAATCAAAGCATTGTGAAAAGTTGCAGTTATTTAATTTTGTTTACCTATGATTTGGTAATATACTTGAAGCAAGACTTTTTTGGATTAAGTTTTTTTTTCAAAAGTTTCCAGAATGCATTCCTCTCCATACTATTTTAAAATTTCTTAAAGCTTAAAGATGTTTCAAAGTCTAATGAATTTTAAATCAAATGAATATTTGACTTGTAAGTAGAATGGGTTTTAATATTTTTAAGTTAAAAATGTCAATTTTTTATAAAATATAAACTCTAAAATATTTTTTTATAAAATAAAAATTTTACTTCTTTATAAAATATTCTTGCTCTTTCACTTTGTGAAAAATTTAGATTACATATAGGAAATTTACTTCTTCACAGACTTTTGTGCTTTGAATCCATGGATTTGTTCTTATCATGTGAAAGATATCAGGTAGCATAAGAAAGAAAATGGGAATGAAGAATTTAGTCTTCCCTCTATCATTTTCCTTCCTCCCTTAGTCCAGCAGCCTAAAGAACAAGAGCCATTTTGAGAAACTACTGGTAGGATTATTATTTCATTGTAAAATTATGTATTTACATAGTTTGAATATTAGTCTATTAGGTGACAAAATAAATGTTGTCTCTTTTTAGGTGTAGACCTAGGTTTAATAAAAAAGCATATCAATTTTCAGTATTTTTTTCTATTAGTTCTCACTTGTAATAAATCTTTTCTGCATAAAAGGAAAATTACTATCTTCCTGTTGATAGTAGAAGGTAACAAGATAATCATGGTAATAATCAAATGTCATTTTAGACCCAGCAAGAGCAGATTATCTGTGACCCAGATAAAATAATTGGAAATACCTTAGACTTAAAAATAGTGGATTTTTAATCTCATTTCAAAGGTTAAAAGATCTCAGCATAACCAGATGTTTCTGTGGAGTAGACTAATCTTAGGCAGGGTCATCTTTGATTATTTTTAGATTTAGTTTTAAATAACATTATTAAAATAATGTTTTCATATTTTCATTGAAATTAATGGGTTTTCAAAACAATCTACTTTGAAGCATTCTTTAATTAGGAAACATACTTGTAATTACTTCTTAGATTGTTTAGCCATTTTCCCCCCCATTTCGGAATAAAATGGATAGTGATGTTGTGATTAATGTAATTGATGCTGTCAGAATTTCTTATTGAGCAGTATTTTACATGCAGCCAGGAATAATGTCCATTCTGATGAGTACCAATAACTAATAGTGCTGGGTGATTGCATTAGTCATGTTTCAGTCACTGGGTTTGGAGTAAGTTAATCAAGAAGTACTGTAACAGCTGGTACAGCGCCTTCTGGTGAGGTTCTGACAGTGAGCTATTGTATACCATGACACTGCTCTGACAGTTTATCTAAATTTTGTATACAGCATTTTTGTTTTCTGGGCGCCATGGCATTTATGTAATAACTTAAGCTTTTGATGGTATCTCTGGAGCTTAAGTGCTTTTCATAGTTGTGATGAGTTTGAGGCTAGGGTGGGGAAGACATATTTCTATGCAGGTTAGTAAAAGCCTTTACATTCTCAACAAAAGATTTTTGCGTTTGGTCTCTGAGGTACTGAAGTTGGATTTCCACCCCTCAGTACTAACTCCTGATTGCCTAAATATGTAAAAGAATCACAGATGGCAGGGGAGACTTAATTTTAACTGGGCTATCTTAAACAATAAAAATTATCTTATGTTCAAAATGGGAAATTATTTTAAATGAGATTATTTATTAAATAGTGCTCTCAATATTGAGACAGTGAGTGTACTTACATTTTAATATGTACCCAAAAATGTAGTCCTGAGATTAATACTTAACAATTAAATGTTTCCAATTGTCCCACTGAATGTTGTGAATTAGAGCATTTAGCACAATATTGGTACAGATTAATTTGGTACTGAATTCCAAATCAGCATTGCAAATATGAAAATCATTCTTTATTATGCTGAAAACAGTTAACATTTCCATAAAGGAACTCCATAGCATTTTGGTGTTTTTTAGTTATATTTTTGTTTGATAAAAACAAAATCTATTTCTAACATAGCATTTTCAACATACTAGCTTTTAAGAACCTAGACAATTCATTATAATTTAAAATGTTGCTTCTTAGATGCTTTTAATATCATATATTGACTATAATACTTCTTTGAATTTTGGATACAGTAGAAAATTTTATACAAAGTAGGCTCTCCTTTACCAAGAAATTTAGTTTAGGTACATACTAAATTACGTTGCATAGTAATATAAATTTCTTTTAAAAATTCCTCTTATCTTCAAAATGATTATGTATGGAATTGGATTGTTCTAAAGCATAAACATATTCCTATGTGAAAATGTATATTACATCCTCTCTCTTTGCTTAGTATACTATAATCGTTAGAAATATTTCTCATAAGATTGAAAGTAATTAAAAGTTTCCAATCTATTTTTTATTTTCAGTAGTAATAGTGCATTTTAATTTTCTTAAAGCATTGCTAGTTGCTCAAGTGATTAAACAGATTGTTTTGGGGTAAGGATGCTAAACATTTATGCGTTTCCCTTTTACTTGCAACTTTTCCTAGACATTTTATTATCTCAAGTTCTGAAATCCACATAAAATTTTAATCTGACTTTCAACTTTATTGCCTAGGAGAAAACAATAAATCATATGTTTTAATTAACTTGTAGATCCTTTTTCCACATTGATTCATTTGTTTCCCTCTATCACATTTACCAGTATTTAGTTATTCCCATCTTATGTCTACTGAAAGCCAAAAATCATATTGAAAGTATATTTTTGTGATAAAAACTAAAGAGTAGTTGAATTTGACTATTGACTACAAAATTTTAGCTACTTTAAATATTAAATATAATGTTTATTTGTACAATGTTACTGTATATTATCTGACATCCTCTGTATTCCTGTGTGTGTATGTGTAGTATGTTTACTTGACTACTTTCACTAGATTGTAAACTCCTTAATGCTAAGAGTCATATGTCATAATAGATACTTGGTAGAAGTTTTGAGTAATAAATGAATAAATGAGGGTTGGTTTATGCATGTAAGACTTTTTTTTAAGAAAAAAGAAAAAAGATTATAAGGTTGTGCACACTGCCCTTTATCTGTATATCTTTCCATGTTCTCCTTGATTCTGTCTTCCATTATAAAAACCACTTGTTTGAACATTTTTATAAGTTAAGTTTCCATATAGTTCTGTCTCCAAGCTCTGTTAGAAAGTGTTCAATAGACAACTGGTGAAAACTACAACTGCCAGTTATTGAGACATTATTAAGAACTTTAACATATTAACTCGAGAAATCTCTAGAAAAAAACTATGAAATAATTATTATTTGAAGAATACTGAAATGCAAAGTTTTAGTCATACAGTGACTTGAAAAAGAGAAGAAATGGAAATTACTTTGGAAAGACGTTTTAGTGTCTGTGTTAAGATCTGCCCTCTCATTTTAGTCCATAATTGAGTATAAATGTTTATGTGAATTTCAGATCTCTAATGAATGATATAACTCATCCTGTTTTGGAGATGGATATTTAACTATCAAATGAGAAATATAATGAATCATGGCTTCAAGGAGAACTTAGAGTGACAAGAAATTTCTCTTTAGAATAAAAAAAAGAAAGAAAAATTAAAAACAAGGAGTCCATCCCATTGTTTCTGTCCATTTCACTGTTTAATGATGCAGTGCATGTATTGAGAACACACTCTATTTTGTGCATCAGTGTTATGATACAAATTTAGCTGAGTTGAATTGTTGTCCTTTTGTTGATTAGAAGTTGTAAGTCAAGCAGAAGTCTGTTTCAGAAATAGTAGACGTTATTAGTATATAAAACAGATAATTAATCTCTAATTGTGGAAAACTTCCCTGAGCAATGCTGCTGAGCTCAGATTAAATGAGCATTCATTGGATTAGGTATGTGCCAGTTAGAAGCATTGCCATCATCTGTAGTAAGGTAATCGTTGAGTTTAGACTGTACTCACGTCAAAGTTTTTCTGATAGAATATTCTTACTTTCATCATATCTTCATCTGTCTGTCTAGAAATTCCATTTAAAAAGTATTTCCGCTGCTAATCAAGTCTAGAGGCAGTGAGTCTTACTTTCAGACTCAAAAACAATGGTTGTTTATTCCCGTAGATACCATCATCAGGTGTGTCAAAGGATTCTTTAGCACTCTCTCTCTACCATCATCCAACAACATATATGGCAGAGTGTTGCTTGAACTCAAAGCAGGTTAAGTTAGATGCATTGGTGTCATTAAACTGTGTTCCAAGAGGACTAGATTCTCTGATTTGTTAACCAAGGAAAATTTTGGTGATAAATTCTTTTTTTTTTTGCACTTCCCCCCTGCTCCCTGCCCCTCTTGAGTTTTTCTAATCGGTAATTAATACCCCCTTTTTTTCCTTTTCTGCAATGAATCTTTTTTTTTTTCACATTCAGGCCTAGTTTCATTAGTTAGGATCCAATTTTCATTTGTAGTCAAGTATGATTTCTTTCCTTCTTGAAAGATCATAGCTTAGGGAGAAATCAACCATCAGGAGAAGAAACATATGGTTGATAAAGTAGGTAAGACTGGTTTTACTCTAAAGTCTTCTGTTACTAGTTTAGTCTTAGAAATTTCCTACTTTTTAAATAGGAAAGCATTCTCATGTCTCTCTTAGTTGTATAGACAGATGAAAATTGTAGATTTTGAATATTAGATTATAATCAAGACAAATACTTTTCTGGAAATAAAATATCCTAATTATAGACCTTAGATAGTAAAAACTGGTTTCTTATCAGTCCTTGAAGAATGAATTTCTTGGATAATTGTAATTTTTATATAAGAATTTGTAAGTTATATTTGTCGAATAAATAAAAAACATACTGGTTGTTTTCTAATAGTCTTTAAGTGTAATAATAAATCTGAATGAAATTATATGTACAGAAATATTGTCTTTTTTCTAAAACATTCCTTACTTCCCTGCTTTATGAAACAAAACAAAATGTATATTAAGCATAATTACGATTTGGAAATAGCTTTTGGTTCTCAATATCCTTGTCAACTGTAGCCTTCTCTTGTTTGCTGTTTCAGTTGTCAATATGTTAGTGTCATAACTTGTGTTGCACTAGTATGTTTTATAAGTACCAATGTTATAATATTGTGACATGTTTGACTGTTCAAATACAACTCGTATTTCTTCAGCAATATTCTGGATAGCTGAGTTTCAGAGAGATAAAGCATTTGTCATTTCTAGTAGGGAAAAATAGCCTTTTTTGGCTAGTCTCATAAATCCTGTTTATAAAATCATGGTAAACATCACATTCTTTGATGGAGTAGCCATATGTTTATAATTATTTAATAGGTGGTATTCTACTTTTTTTTGATAATTTTATCCTCAACTTTCTTGGTTAATTTGAGACAGATTATAGAAAGATGGTAAAAGTACTTGAAAAAAGCTTTACTCATATGAAATCTAAGTATTTTAACTTGATTATTTTACTGTAAGTTCCTCAGAGTTATATTAGCATATTTGTGATTAGTAAAATTAAGTAGTTTGGCCTTGCGATATTATAGTTTTTTTTAAATCTAGTGATAGATCTTCTGTTAATACTAGTGAGAGTTGTACGTTTAGAATCTTATTTGTTGAATTGTTTTACATATTTGTGCTTAGCATCTCAGAAAACACATAAGTAACTACATTATTTAAAGAAATTGCTTTTTCTGTTGAACAAAACTTTTTTATCAAAAAATAATCTATTAACTTTTTGAACTAATAGAAATTGTAGTATTGAGAATGCCTTGCTGAGTTGTATGTGTGCAAAGATCCAGAACCAGTAATAAATAAATATTCTTACGCTGTTGGCAGTTTTCTATTCATTTGTCATTTGGTATTTATTGTTTAATGTATGTATACTGACTGTGGAATTAATAATAAATAGTAGACTTTTAAAAGTATTATCAAGGAAACAAATATAATGAAAGGCTATAATTTATTGAAATGAGTTTCTACAATTTTTATGAAGTTTGTAATTGACAAATTTTTTGACATGATGTAATATTGATTTTATTTTTCCAAGGGAATTTTGGCAATATATATAGACAATTTAAAATTCATAATACTCATAAACTGAATTTATAGGAGAAAATGAATGAAAACATAAAATATAAAGTATTGATAATGTTGCAAAGTAACTTTTTTAAATTTTTAATAGGATACAACATCTATTGAAAAGATGTCGAACTGTTGTGAAGAAATGTAAGTACAAAAGTGAAAAGTCTGTAGTGTTATTAAAAATGGAACCAGCTGGTCACATTTGAAAAATGTGTGCAATCTATTGGAAACAATTTTTTTGCTGTCTTGTCTAGGGCCAGAGCTAGACAAATGTAAATCAGTCTTGAAGTAGATATCTTCTAGCCATGGTAGTTTTTGAGCGAAATAAATACTGATAATTCTTGTTCCTTGTCTAACTAAAGTATTAAATTATTAGTCCTAAAAGTACATCAAAAGAGATTTGCTACTGTGTTGTTGACACACATTCTGTTAATCCTGAGATTCTCCTCTGCTTCAAAAGTTGCTCTCGGTTGATTGACGACACAGATACAATATCTGCTCTCCAGAGTTAAAACTCAGCTGCATGCCATAATGAAAGAAAAGCTGTATTTGTGATGCTGGGACACAATTCATCAGAGTCCAGTAATGGATCCCCAGCCAACCTGTATTGTTTTAGCTGACTGAAGTGCACCATGGGAGTGCTGTCTTTCACTAATAATGCTGTCTTCTGTAGATCGAGGCCCCGAAAACCATGGCAGCAGACCTTCTCAGAAGTTTTTGGCACTCGTTGGAAGATCCTGTGGTTTATTCCTTTCAGGCAGAGGCAACCACTGCGAGTTCCCTACCACTTTGCCAATCACGTCTAAACAGATGGATGGTGGGCACAGATGGGTCCTCCATGCTGGAAATGCGTTACAGGTTTTCTGATAATAGAACTATGACAGTCTTCAAGTCAATTAAAATCCACCCACCAATCTTAGGCATCATAATGTGCCCCAGGCTTTATTTTAATAGTGATCTTGATCCTGTTGTGGGACTAATACAGGATCTATATTTAAGTTTTAAAGCATGTTTACTTTCAAATTAGGTTTCCACAGGGATTTCTTTAAATGCTTTTGTTATTAATATCAGAAGGCAATGACTGGGATGAAATAAATGTACATGATTTCTTTTAGTACTGACAGTGTTACATATTTTAATTTATGGGAATGTTTATTTAAATTTTTCACTCTAAACAGTACTAACCAAATCTGAAATTAATTCTTCAGGTTTTGCAAAACTTGATACATCTTAATTGTAAATTTTCTTTTACAAATACAATTTAAATATGTACTTCCTTTTATATATGCTGCAGGATTTTTTAAAATGCATCTAAGATTGAATGACAACAAAAGAAGCAGTGTTTTCTTAGAAGTAGCTTTCTAACTTTTTCTCCTTTTTCTTCACCAAAATAAAGTAAAAATACCACAAAAATAAAACACCAACGACCTACTTTATTTAGCAGGAAAGCTTAATTTTTCTCCCCCTACCCTAGCTCTCCCATTTTTCTCCCTATACTGTTGTAATAATTGGTTGTTAAAATATTTGCTCCAAGAAGAAATTTGTGAGCAGTGGGCATGTATTCCTATTTTACACTAGGATTTTGATGAGGAAAAAGGGTAGAGAATTTGCAATAATTTCACAGGTACTTTTTCTAGTGCAGTTATATTAGAATGCATATGTTTTTAAGATGCTAGTATAACTAGATGATATATAATGTACAGAGTAGAGGAATATTGTGCTTTTGAAAATATATATCCTTTTATTTACCTGCAAATAGAGCTAAAATTATGCAATGGAGATTTATATTTAATAGATATTGGCCAATTGATATTGAAATTTTATAGGAAGTTACTAGTAAAAATAAGTAACTTTTATGTATCCTTAATTAGTCATCCAAATTGAAATTAAATTGTAATTGGCCAAGTAATTTAGATTAAGAGATCTTTTATTAGTAGCTAGTGTTAGGAATTACTCTGAAATAAGAAAAGTTAATGATCTATATTTATCACTAGCTTTATACCAATTAAATTGCAAATAGTGATGGTCTCTTGAAAAGTATAAAATTTGTGCGAAAAGACATGTAGCATGCTTTGAAAAAAATCAGCTTAAATTTTTTTCCATTAGAATACTGCAAAGTCCATATATCATATATATATAAATATATATATTTTTATATATATATATATATATATATATATATATATATATATATATAACACATACACACTCTGTCTTTCCCTTAAAGAGAATATTGATGTTGTTTACTGTTCTTGGAGCATGTGAATATTTTCCTTTAGCTTTGATAATAAACCATACCTGGGAAATCATGAGACAGAAAGTAACCATTATCAGTCAATTAATTATGCTCTTTCAGAAGTTGTAAATATCTTCTAAAACAATAGAATAAGCTCTTCTCATATCTAAGTACCATGTTTTCATGTTCTGATTACAATGCTTTATTTAAAAACTTAGAAGTGGTAAATGAAAATATTTATTGGTGCTAATAGATACATAGTAAACTTAATGTGAAAAATATATTTATGGAACTTAATGAATCACAAAATTGGTAGTTCATGTCAGGCAAATAGGTTGGGTTTTGTACAAACTAGCATATTAACCAAATTTGAACTGGTAATAGAACTATTATTATAAGGAAGTAATGACTAGATATTGTAGATAGATCAGTTGAATGCCTTATGCTGAATATATTTCTTTCAATGAGGACCTTGAGAAAATAGTGAAATTGAGTGAAGACCCCTTAAAGAGCTTTATGAACAGATTTATACATGATACAGTAACAGTAGTTACTTTGAAGGGTACTCAAGGTATTCAGTATAAACCTTTGCTTCAGTAATAAGAAGGAGAGGTTGGTCACTTTCATACTCTGAGGGTTTTGGTTTTGTTTTTCTAAGGAATACCATTTGTAGAGCTCATTCTCTACCTTTCTTCTCTTTGCCCTTTTTGGTCCTAACTTCTCTCTTTGTACGATACCTCTAAGTTACTAGAATACAAACACTAGGCAAGGCATGTGTTTATTTTGTTTGAATGGCAGAAATGCTATATATCAATATGCTTATATAAGATTCTATATTAAAATATCTCTATCTGTATTTATCTTGTAACTTTCAGTATTCCCAAGTTATCACACTTAACTGGATTTTGCAGTGCTTAGATATTTTGAGAGAAATCAATTGGCAGCTTCCTAGGGGTTATGTAAACTCTAGTGTTCTCTCTGCGCCCTCTTTTGGTTAAGTGGTGTAATTATACTGACTCTAGAGATTTACTTCCTCTTAAGTAAATTGTATAGTGAAATTCTTTACAGCAGGGGTGCAAACTTAGGGGGGAGTGTATCTATGAAATGTAAAATTTCATGAAAATTAATGTTTTGTCCATGGTGTCAGTTTCTAATTCATGCAAATGTGACCACTTTGCTTTATTTATGTAAATTCCTGTACTTTTTACTGTCATTACAAATTTATACCAGACCAGGATAAGCAAATATAAACAATTTCATGAATTTTATTTTAATCCTTCTATCAAATTAAGTTCTAAGAATTAGAAAAGATGCTGCATTAAAAATTACCCATTTATTACAAAATGTGGAAGTATAGTGTAGCTACATTAGCAAGCAAGTATGTAATATGTTTTGTGCATATCTTAAAAATACATTTAGTTTTCTTAATCTCACTTTGGAGTGATTTTTACACTACTATCACATTAAAATACTAAGAAGTAAGAGGTAAATAATTCTTTCTGTACTATTTTATTCTTCTTTTTTAGCTTTCCTAGTCAGAGTTACAGCTATAGTTGTAGTAGCCAGTTATTTATGCACTCTGGATAACCATGAAAATAACCAATAATTTGAGCACTAGAAATAATTATGAATAATGAGATAACTGATCTGATCTGTATATTGGACAAAGTATTTCTTCATAAACATTCCATTTTATTTTAAGAAAAATGTATGCTAAGGATGTTTTACATCAGAGAAGTCAATTATTAGGCTTCTGAACATGAAAGATTTTTACCTAGCATTGTGCTACTTACCTTGAATAGCTGTATTTGTTACTCTTTTCTGTAAACATTGTGTTTATGGCCTAAAAATTATTGATAAAAATTGAGCTCAGAAACCCCCAAACGGTGCATTCAGCTATACTTTGTAACCAAGACTTGCAATTTAATAAGTGATCTTCCAACATAAGAAAATTGCTGTTTTGTTGAAGAATCATATTAAAAAATATTTGTTTAGCATAAGAGATAGCTATATTTAAATTGCCGTTATTGTAATAACCTCTTACAGAAAGAAAGCATAGTTTGCTTTCAGTGTAATAGAAATAGAGACAATATGCATACATAAAGTATAGTTTAGCAGTGGGGTTAAGGCTGTCAAAATTAACAAGTGAATTTCTACTAATGCTTAGTGGGGTTTTTCTCTAAGGATTAAGGATTACAACTATTTTTTATTAGACTTTTTCAAATCACTTCCATACTAGTAATTAAGTGAAGTATACATAAGTAACATGTTTCACCCAAAGGATATATTAATTCTGAATGCTAATCACAAAGATTAAGTTAGGACAACACTTTTATCTAGGAAGTATAAAGTAACTTCGATTATGGGCACATAGGTTTACATGTGTTGATTTTACGTGTGTTGGATCACAGGGTACTTCAAGTGTTCTTACATGTGTTACTACTATAAAATCAAAGTTCTAGTCCTGGTTTATAATGACATTAATTATAAAAAGAGCTGCTAGTTTCTCTTTGGACTTTTCTCTAGTTTCTGACTACTTTCCTTATATTTCACCTATGAAAATATTACCTACACTCAAGTTCATTAACCTATAGCTGTTTCCATTAAGCTAGTTTTTTACATGAGCTCTAATATATGTAGATAGATCTGGAATTTACAATTATAATCATTAAATAGTTTAGCAATAGGTACAAGTACTAGGCTTTTTTTTTATTTAAATTCAACTGCTGCTGTTCCTTTCAAGAATATAAGTATTGGCAAATGTAGTTAATAAGTCACTTAGTATGTTCTACTTGCTAGATTTATTAACTGTATTATTAATGAGTGCTTAATGTCCACATTTTCAATTCTAGAAAACATTCTCATAATTTTCCTATAAATCATAAATTGTATTATTATTGGTCACATATTTTCAGAGGAATTCTAGAATATTGTAGAAGGTGACAAAGTAGTAGAAACAACTTGCTTAAAGTATTCTGAACCAATGTTGTTATTCTATAAACTGATATTTAGCATTTCTGCTGTCTTTAGATGATGGTTTAACTTCAGGAAAGTGGTTTTTTTCTGATATATATAATTTTCTTACCTTAAAAATTCTTGTGCAATTTTTAGCAATATAATTTGCTACATATTCTTTGGATGTTGCAGTACTGCCTACTAGGGCTCATTTGGAACAGATACAACTGTCATTTTAAAATTCTAAGTCATTGGTATTTTGCCATTATTTTCTATTATTATACTTTCTACTGTTACTATGTCCTTTTATTCTTGTGTACCATAGAAGACAAGTACAAAAGAGTAGTGAGTAGCCAAAAATATTGGAAAAGATAAATAAGATGGAGAGAAGGTTAGATAGAGCATGGATAATCAATATCTCAACAACAGGGTTGACTGGATATCATTTCTGTGACACTAGAGAACCTCCCTGCTGTGTAGTCATTTCAGTCTTTATCTCCTATTGATACCATTTTTCTCTAAGAGTTGGTAATGCATGTAAACATTTAGTTTGAGTTATTCAAGGAATTTATAATATGGGTCTCTCCAGGCACTTTTGAGAAGATCTTCTACATTTTAAATATTATAACTGTGTCATGTATGTAAACATGAAGTGTTAAGATATTGTAGAAGGTACACCTATTTAATGTCAAGGAGGAATGAATAAGTTGCCCAAAGTTTGATTGAGAAAACAGACCTTATTTTACAAATCTATTGCACAGAAAAGATACTAAGTATTATAGGAAAGTGAATTGTATCTAAAGGATAATTTTTAAAGTTTGGGCAGTTTTAGAGTTCTTTGATACCTTAAAGGTCTCCATGTCTTTTGGCATTGTGACTACCTGCAGCATGTAGTGCTTTTTGCAGCTCAACACAACACTGATCTTTATTGGTATTGGTATTGATAAGTATATAAACAAAGATGTGGACAAAGTAGGAACAAAAAAATGTGTTTTGTGGATTTGCTTGACTGTTTGATAAGTCCAGGGTTTTGTTGCATTGACTGTTAACTGCAAGAGAGCTTGTATGCATATTGCTAAGTTCTGTGTTCTTGCCAGTGTGCACTAAGTGATGTTTTAACCTACTGGTGCCTGAAGTTAGTGTTTTACAACCTCAACAACTACAGCATCCTGGTGCTACTCACTTTAGCATTGAGTGACATTTTCAATTCCTGTACCAAAGAGGTAAATTTTTTTTTGATTGATTGAGGGTTTTCCTTGTATTCAGAAAGTAGAATTTAATGTTACAAAGACCATGTTAGCATTTTGGGTTTTGCACTCTGCTTCCTCAGTTTAATTGGTTTTAAATCTCATTTAGATATTTTTTCAGTTGGGGAGATTAGTTTGGGATATTTTTGTATTTTAATAATTGACAATTTCAAAGGTAGTTTAAGGTAGAAATTATGAAATATGAAGCATTTTTTCACAAGATTTTTTGTTTTTTTCCTTTGTAGAAGTACATGAAAAATAATTTTTCTTTTATTTCTATAATTGAATTATATCATTTATTGGACCCTTTTAATGAATGCAGAAACAAAAATACCAAGATTAAAAGTTAAGGGTCTATTCTGATTATAAGTGAAGAAGTCTGCATCTGTGTGTGTGTGTGTGTACTCCGTAATGGTATTAAAGAATAATATTGAGATTTATCTACAAATAAAACTTACGAATACTTTAAAACACACATATATAAACTTTCCCAGGAGAAAGTGATTCAGCTGATAGAAAATTGAACTTTATAAAAAATAATCTGGATATTGTTACTTTACATAAAAAATAGAGTATTATTATTTAAAAAACATAATTCTGCTTCTATTTATTAAAAAAAAAGAGAGAGAATATACCCTTTAGAAGTCTTATTATCCAAATATAATGTGGGTATGTTTTCTATTCTGGTTCCCTATTTTTTCCACAAATTTCAAAATACTCATTTAGTGTTCTTAAACTGTCACTGAAATCGTTTAACATTCTGGCAAATAGATAATTGTATGTGTTGGAAAAGTAGACAATCACATTTGGGAATGTTTTGCATTATTTTCAGTCAACTAAAATCAGTCTCTCCTTGAATGTAGATACTATTTATGGTTTTGCAGTGTATTCTGAATGGAAAAAAAGTTAAAGCTAAAATTTATGTGAAATGTGACTCATCATTTGAATGATATATAGAAATATAGATGTACATGTCAGTCATTAGGAGTAAAAGCAAAATATGTTTGAAAGAAAAATGGGATGAAACATTATGCCTCTAATCTGCTAATAATGTATTTCCTAAATTTTGTTTCTACATACTGATTTCTGAGTTGTTTGCTTTCTTATATCATATTAATGTGACTGGATGTAATTATTTGTTCAGGGTATTGGCTAATAGAGAATTTACCACTATTCACTCTCTCCCAAGGATAAATATTAAAGAGAAGTTTCTACTTTAGCACAGGTAGAATAAAGCAACTGATAGGATAGGAGAATTTGCACCATAGTCAGAGACTCAGGCAAGAGAGTTGCAAGTCTCAGGTTGGGCATAGGGTAAGCTGCTGGGGAAACTGAGCACAGATGATCAAGTCATGTGAACTCTGTGTGCAAAGTTGTCTTTTAGGTTCTGACTGGAAATGCTGATGAATAGAGAATGTCTGTGTTATTTTAGACTTGTAAAATCTTGTGGCAATCTGAAGTTTTATCTATTAGCTCCTTAAGATAACAGACTTTGATAATGGTGTGGTCCAATGTCTGTATGGGGATCCGTTTTTATGTTTGTCCAGTATTTTGCATTCAGTGCATTATTTAAATATGATTGCTGTTTTCCTCTACATCATCTGCTGTTTTACCTTGTTTGTACCCCTAAGAGCATTTAAAGAAAAATTGTCACAAACCTTTCTTGTGCTAAGAATAATAAAGAATATGCTAGTTAAGAGATAAGACGGATGAGAGAGGTAAATGACAAGTGAGAACCATGTTTTTGAAATATACCTATATAAATTGAAGTGTACACTGGTTCTTAAAATGAAAAATCTACATTATCTACCTTAAGAACTATGTTGGTTTTTTTTAATTTATTTTTGTGATTTAGTTTTATTCATGTAATACTTCTAATTTTCTTTGCTGATTGTTTTTAATTTAAATTGTGGAATTTTTACTTCTCCTGAAATGTATCATGTATTGTATTTTTAGAAATCTTATTTTTAAATAAATATTTTTTAAAAACATAGAGTTTTCCTTCCCCGCCTTCTTTATTTATTAAAATCAACTCAGGTTCTAGATTTCAGCACTTATCTACCTGATAGGTCACTTATTTTAGTTTTAGACAATTTGAATGACTTTTCAGTTAGTAAGCTTAAGATATTATTGTACTATATTCTCACTATTCATTTGTATTCAAGAAGAGCCAGGTATGCATGTAAGGGTTGAAAGGCATATATTTCTATAAATGACCAAGATGGCTAAATTCAGTCATCTAATTCATTTTTTATTTTTGCAAAATTCTAGTTTGTGGGAATATTTTTTCTTTGAGATATAATTTATACAATAGAAAATGCAGAGAATTTATACATCCAGGCACTATTTCAGATCTAGGGTTATTGAGTTAAAGTTAAGTTAAAATCTTAGCTCTCCTGGAGTTATGTTAATTAATGAATTCATTAATTAATTGAGATTAAATATAAAGTTAAATTAATGTTTTAAATTAAATAAATTCCATCTGAAAAAGCTAAACCAGTTTGTCCTAGAAATGGTGAAGGAGCAGAAACTGCCCAGAGATTCTAAGATTTATTTTTAAAATTCTTCCTAAATTTGTATTACAATTTAGATTACTAAATAGGTTACTAAATTTGGAACCTATTTGTATAATAGGTTATATTGATAAATATTTTGCATTAACAGGTAAATGACTTGGTAAGTTTGCAAATAAAATTTAATTTTGCTACATTGGTAAAGCAAAGCAAATTGTTGCATTCTGACAATCTTTCAAGGATCACACAACTTTAATCTTGTTCTTTTACTCTTTACAATTTTGCTGCATTAGTGGTTTAATAACAACAAATCTCAGATTATTTAGTTTTTGTACTGACTCACATTCATGAAAATTATTGCATGCTCAAATGTAAGCTGTCTATATCAGTGTCTACTGTATGTATTTTTAATGCTTATTTGTTCATTTAAACACACTGAAACTTTTGCATGTCAACATAATTAATTTTTATGTAGAGAGTCATGATTTTACACTTGTATAGAACACTGATACACTCATGAAAGAAAGTTGAATTCCTTTACTGCTCCTGTATTTTAGCTTTTGCATTGATCTGGTTGGGGTATGTAGCTGAGAAAAGGAGGAATATTTATTTTTATGGAAGCTCTGTATATGTTTAAGGCGCACAGGTTTACACTTCTTGAATGTGTGATACCAAGCTATATCTACCACCAAAATACTAATGATTCTTCACCAAAGTTAACTGGACCCAAACTACCCTTTGCTGTGATCCCCTCACCATAATGCTCTACCTTTACTCCCTCTGATAAATTTAATTCTGTTGTCTGAATACTAGGATTTGTTTTTTTTCATCTGTTCATTTGCTTTGTTTCCTTAAATTCCCCATATGAGTGAGCTCATCTGGTATTTTTCTTTTTCCTTCTGATTGATTTCACAGTATAATCCCCTCAGGTTTCCTTTTTTGTTGTCACAACTGACAAACTTTCTATAGCTGAGTAGTATTCTAATCTGTGTATAAATGTATATATAAATATTATATATGTAATATTTGTGTACTACACGGACAAATGGTTGAATAACGAAGATGTGTGTGTGATTACACAAACACAAGCATACATCTTCATTATTCAGTCATTTGTGGTTACCTAAGTTGCTTCCATAATTTGACTACTCTAAATAGTGCTGCAATGAACATAGGAGGACATATGTCCTTTTGAATTAATGTTTTCATATTCTTTGGATATAATTGCTGAATCAGTTGGATGTTTGTATTTAATTTTTGGAAGAACCAAGAAGGAATATTTTAGCAGTTTTTTCAAGTGAGTATAGATATTCTTTGATACTACATAAAATCTCTGCGGTTGATGGTTCCTTGAAATTGAGTTTCACTGTGGAGCTAAAATAATACCAACAAATTTTATACTCTGTTAAGTTAAAATTCACTGGTCTCTTTGACTTTGAAAAGTTCTTTTAACCCATATATGATTTTGTGACATTATTCATTGGTCATTTGGAAACGTAAGAGTAATGCAAATCTTCCAAGTGTTATTAGCACATTTCCTTATATAAAGTTAAATTTTAAAAAATCACCACTGATCTTATACAAAAAAACAAGTACTGGAAGACAGTTATGCTTATAAAAATATGATACATTTTCCCATATTCTGTTTTCACTTGAAAGCTTGAATTTTTATTATTATTTGTAACCACATACTCAATTTTGGATCTTAAAGTGATAGGTTCACTCATTTTTGAGAAAATATTTGACAAGTTCCCATGTCCTGAAAAGCCATAGTTCTTCAGTTATTTTTTCATGTAAAAAAAGTGTTTCATGAAAAAGTGGTTGCTTCAGCTGGCAAATCCAGCAGTCACGAAAGTGCTGTTCCTCAAAAATAAACAATCATACTTTGAACTGCTGATAAAGTTGTGTGTGTGTCCCCTGTGTTATCAAACAGTTCTTAAAATGTTCTCAAAGATCAAGATTTTATAAAACTAGCCATTTTTACTACTTCATCAAATACATTGTTGAGTGAAACTGATTTGCCCTCGTTTTTAATCTTATGTTCCTTAAGTTTGTTTAAACCTCATTGATTTGCACTATTTGGGGAGGAAAGCAGTGAGGGAATATAGGGCAGAGCATATGCACCTTAGCTTCAGTGTACACTATATTTGATAAATGAAGAGACACATTATCTCTCTTCTAAGAATAGAACTTTGGCTTGTGTGTTTCTGATTTTGAAGCACTAAAAATATGACATCCTTAAAGAGTCATGTCTGTTTAGCCTTGATACAGAGACAAAAGCTAAAAATACATGCTTGTACTATAATACCACAGAATCATTTGAGAAGCTGCCAAATACTGTACATAAACAAATGCATACAAATGCTGCTTTAGGCTGACCAATTACCCATGTGAGCAACAATTATATTAGCGTGCAAGGGCAATTGGAGGGAAAATTGGACCCTGTGGACATCCAGCTGAGCAAACAAAACTGAGGAAGGATAGAGGATGTGTGTCAGTTTGAAAAAAAATTCTAAGCTTACTTAAAAAAATATTTGTATCAGTCACAGCACATTCTTTATATGTCCTCTAGTTGCCTGGTATTTTTTCAAATTAGCCCTGTTCTCCAAACCAAAAAAGTACCTTTGCTTAAAGATCAACACCCAAAGAGCAATGTGTTTTGCACAGAAATAGGAAACCTGGAGTATACAAATCTACACTCAGATGCTACTACCATAGAAATGCACTTCCATATCTCAGTAGTAGTTTAACTGTGGCGTGATCTGGTTGATAACTCTCCTTAATGCTGAAATTAAAAATTTTTATGATGAGAAGTATTTTTCTAGCTGTAATGTATTTGTTCTTGGAATATGGTATGATTGGGGGTCTAATGTGATATGAAGGTGTTACATAGTTCCATTATCTCCATGAATAATCATTGGTGTATAAGTAATGATCATTATTATTAATGAAATTTGTTCTTTAAATTGTCTAAGCTTAGTAGCTGTAGACCAGATACCCTCATTCTTTTGAACAGGTTCATATTTTAGTGACAACTAGTAACCAATATCAAAATTTTGGGTGTGATTAGAGTTCTCATATTTGAAAGTCTTTCAGATATTCTGAACAATGAAAAATAGGCATGATGTAGAAAATGTCAGTTCACCCAAATATTGTTGTTTCTTTAAGCTCATTATTAGATCATATTTTTTAATATTAATTTATTTTTATGGTACAGAATTTTCATCATATATTGTCACCATCTGGTCCCCATCACCAAATCACCACAGTCCTTTGTGCTTGCTTCTCTCCTTGTTCCCACTCCTCCACCTTCCCCTTTGGATGCTTCAGTTCTATAGCCAGTTTTAAGAGTTAATCTTGAAGTTTGTCTTTGTTTGGTTTATCGGATTCTTTGTTTGGTTTCTCTATATTCTATATACTAATGACACCAGCTAGTATTTATCTTTCTTGTTCTGACTTATTTCACTTACCATTATCCCTTCCAACTCTATCCTGTTGTTGCAGGGGCATCTTTTATTGTAATGTTGCAGTGGCTTTTTAAAATATTTCCTGATACCTTTATTCACCATGTTTCTAAATTCTAGTCAGTTGCTTTTCTCTATGGTGATAATGATGATTGATGCTAAAACTATTGCTGTGTAACAAATCATCCCAAATTTAGTAACATAAAGCAAATGGCCAACCTTTTTTTTAAATGATCACAGATCCTGTGTGTTAGGACGAGAGAAGGCATCATACTTTTTCTCAGTTCCTTGCTGTCTGGCAGTGACTAAGATTTGAAGACTGTGAAGGTCTATCACTGGGACAGCTTTCTCCTACAGCCTCATTGCCTCATTTCTGCTGCTTGATACTTGCTGTTGTCAGCAGTGACTTTAGTAATCACTGTCACTCAAAACACGGGTCTTTCCACAGCTGAACTCTTCTGCAGCATGGTGGTTGGGTTCCAGAAGATAGTGGTCCAAAAAATCTAAACAGAGGTTAGGTCACATTATTTTGTGACCTAACCTTAGAGGTCACAATGTGCCCAGCTTCAATGAAAGGGAAAGACTCCATTTTCTGGAGTGTCACAAATTTCTCAGGCAGAACCTGCTATATGGGAGATATATTGAGAATATCCGTGGAAAATAAAATTTGCCATAATCATTGTTTTATGGAAGAATTAAATTATTTTGAAATTTGATTATTTTGCTAACGACTTGGGTTTTATCTGGTTTTAAAAGGTATAAATCAAGATTATGATTTTTTTCAAAAAACTTCGGTAGTTTTGTGATTTTGCATTATGATTCTGACTATTTGCAAACTACAGTGTATCTTTAATTTTTATAAACTTGAATTGTTTTTTATATTTCAAATTATTAACTTATTTTTTGTAATAAATGTATAGTGGGAAGCTAATAATTTTATTTTATATGGACAGAATCAACATTATAACTTTTTGCATAGTTCATTTTTTGATACCTGGTTTGTAATGGCACTTGTGTTCTTGATAATATGCATTAAGCATTTTATTCTTCCACTAGTTATTGTTGAAAAAATTTCACCCGTGTGATTTACCTCTGTTTTGCTAACTAACTTCATTTATGAAAGGGTATTTTAAATATTGCTGCATGGAAAACAAGAAATCATGATTATATTCTTGCTTATTTTTATGAACATAATTTGAATGTCTTAGTAATATTGTTGTCTCTTCCCTTTAAAAATCAGTTTCATTGAAGTATGGTTTACATAAAACAAAAATGTACTTATTTTATGTGTATGTTTCTTTTACTTCTTGCAAGTATATACATCTTTATAACAACCAACACAATTAAGATATATTCAGTCACCCTAAGAAGTTCTCTTGGATCCTTCTGTAGCTCAGCCCTAGGAAACACCCATCTGCTTTCTGTCACTATAGATTAGATTTGCCTTTCCCAGAATTTCATATAAACGAAATTACACAATATGTCCTCTGTTTTTGACTGGCTTCTGTTCAGCATAATGATTTTGAGATCCATTCATTTGCAAGTATCCAAAGTATGTATTTCTTTTTGTTACTGAGTTGTGGTCTCTTGTATGAATAATCCTTACTTTGTTATTCACTTGTTACAGGCATCTGGGTTGCTTTCAGGTATTTATTATGAACGTTCACATATAAGTCATTGTGCAGACATGTTTTCATTTCTTTTGGATAAATGCCTTTAAAGTTAATGGATCGAATGGTAGGTATAGCCTTATAAACATTCAAAATTTGCAAAGTGATTGGATTATTTTACATTCCCACCAACAATGAATGAGTTCCAGTCACTCTACTTTTCTTACAGCACTTGGTATTGTCAGTCTTTTTTAAGTTTATCCACTCACATCTCATTATTTTAATTTTAGTTACATTTTTATAATATCTACTGGTGTTGAATATTTTTATATGTATATTTATCATTATATTTTTTGTGGTTGTCTTTTCAAATCTTTAGGCCATTTTAAGTAGGACTTAAGTTGAACTGAGGACATTTTTATATATCCTGGATACTATTTGTCATGCATATTTACTGTGATTGTTTTCTTGTAGTTGTGGTTTAAATGCAGTAAAATTCACCTATATGTACATAATTGAGTTCTTTATAAAGTAAATATATTGTTATGCACCCATCACCAAAATTCAGTTTTTACACATTACCATCATTGTAGAAAACTCCGTCGTACCCCTTTACAGTTAGTCTCTGTACGCGTCCCAAGCAATAAGAACCTACTGTTTATATACTTTGTTGGCAGTCATAAATAAAGTCATACCAGATGTCATCTTTTGTGTCTACTTTCAGTTAGTATACTGTTTTTGAGGTTCATCTATGTTATGCCATGTATCTGTAAGCCTTGCTTTTGTGTTGAATTTCTGTTTCTGGATATACCACTTTTTGTCCATCATTCATTACTTGATGGGTTTTTGAATTGCTTTCAGCTTGGTGCTATTGTGAATAATACTGATGTAAGCACTAGCATCACCTCCCAATACTGAATCAACATGAAATAGCTTAAAAGGTTCAATCACAAATGCTGAAATCAAAAGAATAATTAAAACTGTAAGAAAAGAACCTAGGACCATTGATGTCTTCTACAGCAAATCCTTCCAAATCTTTAAAGAGGACCTAATACTTACCCTACTTAAACTCTTCAAAAAAACCAAAAAGGGAAAAACTCCCAACACACTCTGTGAGTTTAACACTAGTCTGACCCCAAAACCAAACAAAGACACTATAAAAAAAGAAAAATATAGGCAAATATCTCTGATGAATATAGATGCAAGAATTCTCGACAAAATCCTAGCAAAGCCAGTACAGCAACATATTAAGGGAATCATCAACCACAATCAAGTGAGCGTCATCAAAGGGATGCAATGCTAGTTCCATATATGCAAATCAATCAATGCCATTAATAAAAAAGAAGATAAAAATCATTGAAAAAAGCATTTGATAATTCAGTATTAATTTGTGATTAAAAGCATTAAAATGGGAAAAAATGGAAACTAGCATTATAAAAGCCATTTATAGCAAACCAACAGCCAACATCATACTCAATGGCAAAAAGGCTGAAAACCTTTTGCGGGGTCAGGTACAAGACAAGGATGTCCACTATCATCACTATTCAACATAGGATTGGAATTGCTAGCTGAAGCAGTTAGGCCATAAAAAGACGTAAAAGTAATCTAAATTGGAAAAAGATTGAAACTCACTATTTGCACATGGCTAATACACTTAACAAAACATGCTAATATACTTAACATGCTAATATACTTAAAACCAAAAGGACAATCATAAAACTACTAGGAAATAATAAATGAATAAAGGGTACAAAATTAATACACAGCAATCAGTGGCATATCTATCTGCAAGCAGAGTATCAGAAGAAATGGAAATAATACAATGCCTCTTACAATCATGCAAAAAAGAATTAAGTACCTGGGAGGAAATCAACAAAAGAGGTAAAGAACTATTGAAAGAATTGAAAACTATAAAACTACGTTAAAGTAAACTTAAAAAGATCAAAGGAACAGAAAGAGTTCCCTTGCTCATGGATTGTGTAAAAATATATTTTTTAAAAGGCTGTATTACCTAAATCAGTCTATAGGCTCAGAGCAATTCCCATCAAAATCCCAATGACTTTTTTCAAGAAAATTGAACAATTATAAAATTTATATGGAACTATATAACCCACAGAAAAGGAAAATGAAAGCATTATACTTCTGGACTTCAAATTTTATTAAACAGCAACAGAAACAAAAGACAACCTACAGAATGGGAAAAATATTTGTCCATCGTACACATCATCTAAAAAAGGGTTCATCTCCAAAATTTAGTTATTAGATAATCCACTGAGAAAAAAAAAATGGGCAAAGAACCTGAATGAACACTTATCTAAAGATGATATTCAGGTGGCTTCCAGATATGTGAAAAATTATTCACCATCACTTTTTATAAGGGAAGTGCAAGTCACAGTGTCAGTAATGTATTGCCTTAATCTTGTGGGAATAGGCCATATAAAAAGTAATGAAATCAATAAATGTTGGCAAACTTCCAGTAAAAAAGCAAGCTCACCCACCATTGTTGGGAATGCAAGTTGATGCAGTCACTTTGGAAAATTTCATTTCTAAGGAAAATAAAAATATAAATTCTTATGATCCAGTAATATTTTAGGTATTTATCCTAAAATGTGAGAACTCTACTATGAAAGATTTATGAACATAACATAGTACCACTATCCACATTTGCCAAGTCACAGAACCAACCTAAGTGCCCTTCAGCAGAGGAATGAATAAAGAAATTGTGGAATGTATACTCAGTGGAATAAATACTCAATGGAAGACTACACTTGAAAGAAGGTGAAATTATGGCATTTAGGACAAAATGGAAGGGCTTTGAAGTGAAAAGTGAAATAAATGAGAAAAAGACATGACTGTTTTGTTCCTCTGGATATAATTTTTTAAATATACATCTAAAATATAATAGGAATAAATTTTAAACTCAGTGAAAGAATTTAGTGGTTGATTATCAGTGGGAGAAGGGAGTAAGTGAGGGAGGCAAAGGTGGTATAGGCATGAGTGGTTTGGTGGAGGGTGAGTGGAACATGTACACATATGGAAGAGCAAAAATGTAACTCCCAAATAAAAAAACATGATTGAATTAGAAAATTAGGAGCCTTTGACCATTGAGTGTCTGCTCTCAACAACTGCCTCTTCTTTCCCCGTATTTCTATGATATTTTAAACCAGGAGTGAATACAGAGATGTGTAAGATTGGAATGAGTTTCCGTTGACATTCTTTCTACTTTCCCTGCCTCCAGTGCTTTGTGAGTGTAGGTTGTAATTTCAGACTGCAATGACATTTACCTTGTAGTTTCTGAGCTAGATTTTTTTGTTTTTGTTTTGGGTAGTTATGATTTTTTGATGCATCACAAAATGGTGCTGATGGAAAGTACTACAGGGAAAAAAAAAACAAAACTTCACAGAGCATTTTCTGATGGATAGAGAGGAATGGTACCCGAGTTTCCCACCTAGTGCAAGCTTGATCAGACTGTGGTGGAAAGATATGGAACCCTTTATTCTTTTTCTCAGACTCTTTATGTTTCATTAAATAAAGTACGGTTGATTATGAATTGCAATTTCTACATAATGCTGCTTCTTAAAAACCTTGCCCCAACTTTATAGCCAAAATTCATAATAATAGAAACTTGATTGAGAAAGCTCAATGCAATGAAGCAAAAACTATTTCCTAAAGAATTGTTCCTTATTAATACTATTTCCAGCACCTGTCAGTAAAAGCAGGACATTTGTGTCATTATCTTGTGTATCTGTTACAATTCTAGAACAATTTGAGGAAAGTTCTGTATTTTTTTGCAATACTAATAATAACCATTAAGCTGTGCTACTCATAGCTTATATTTATTGAGTATTCTCTATACAAAGTCTTGAAAGCTTTATAGGCATTATCTTCCCTAGTCCACAGAACAAGCCTATTGTATTGTCCCTATTATTTTCATTTACAGGTGAGAAAATTAAGGCTACTCAGCTATTAAATGGTAAAGTCAAAATTCAGACCTAGATTCTGTATTTTTAATCACTAGTGCCATTTATTTCCCAGATTTCTCCAGCCAGGAGAAGAGCACTCTTGTGATGTCATCAAAGATTTCCATCTTCAGGTGTATCTTCATAGTATCAGAGAAATTGAAACAGAGCCACTGGGTGCTCTTATACAAAAACTGTTCTCAATCAGAATTTTTCTTTTTCCCTTGGAGTCTTTTCTAACTAGGATTTTGTGATTAGACATAAATAATGGATTTGCTTTCGTAGGGGTTATTAAAACATTCCTTGACTTATTGCCAACTTTTCCGTCAGTCCTAGTTTCTTTGGTTCTTTTAGGGAATCACTACCTCTTTGGGAATTAATTTCCCTTTGTGGATTTGAATTAATTCCCTCAGGCCATGGAATTGTAATCTGGAAAAGTTCATTTAGCAAATGGCACCCAGCTTTTCTCACCCTGGTTTGCCAAAGACACTGTCAGGCTTTGTTTGAACACAGACAGTGGCACTGGACGGCAGATGTTTGCAAATACCATTTGTTTAATTGTTCAGGCACTTTATAATATAGTTTTCTCCTAAGCTGTGGGAAACACATCTTTTATCAGCTCTAAAACAGAGTGCTACTTTGGAGGGCTATTTTGTCTGTCTTTTTTCCTTGTGCATTGGTCCAGACAGACTGAGTGAACACAAAGAAGAGAAAGGGGAAACTGTTGGCAGTTACCCTCAACTTTGCCTCTTTGTAGCAGTAGCAGCAGCAATATAGAAATAAGTGCCCTTTCCCATCCTGCTCTGCACCCCTCAAAAAACCCAACCAGGAGGAAAGCACTCAACTGTCAAGTTGAAAAGCTGAGAAAAGATCACGTGGCAGCAGCCCTCACTAGCAGCTTGTCTCAGCATCTGCAGTTAAGTGGTGTCTGAATTCTGTGAATCTCACAAGAGGTTGGCATTGCCTTATAGCTGCTACAAGCAGTAATGGGGGGTTACATGGGCACAGGCAGTGTCCTTTCACTTTGTCCATGGTGACTAGTTTCTTACAGACGTCGATGAACCCCTGGCAGTTGCACCTTACAGGATGCAGATATGAGGAAAGTTGGTCTAGGTTCTATATATATATATTGGTTTTAGGTGAGGTCTACAGTAGAAAATTAGATTCTCCAGAAATAACGCCAATCATGTCTTGTAGCCTCAGTCTCTTCTTGCCTAAGAATCAGCATGTCAAGCCTCAGTGCCATTCTTTTCTTCTCGATGAATTTCTGTTGGGCTACACATGGCCAGATGTCAGTCTGGAAGCTTGATTGAATAGATCTTGATGGGGACTTGTGATATGGCGTCCATGTATCAACCCGGAGGTGATTCAGCTATGCATCCAGGGTTGGCAACCACTACCTTAATTTCTTCTAAAATGGGGCACTATAAGTCTGCTTTTTATGTAAGAGTTACAAGGAAGGTTTCTAGAACCACAATTCTAATCTGAACTTTGCCACAATTTATCTCTGAGATTCTGGACACTTTCTCTCTGCATTATTATCATATTCTCTAATGTGGGTATTATCATAGTACCATGTGGAGTGGTTTGAGAGTTAAGATGTGGAAAAACAGCTCAAAGTAGCTCTTCAATATGTTGTTATAAGTATACACTTACTTAGAAAAAAGAAAAATGACCATGTATTTGCATTGAAGTTTACTAGTTTGAATCATGTAAGAAAACAGGAAATTGACTTGCTGGACATTTGTTAGAGCATCTAGGCATGGGAGGAGTCTGTGCAACTACCCTGTAGTGTTAGATTTATCCTTTAATTTCTGCTTTATATATTTTATAAAAATTTCTTATAGAACCCATTTTATTATAAAAATTACTTGATGATACTATATATAGGATACAATATATATACTACATATTTCTTAAGGATGCTATATATACACTATGTATAATATGTATATACTATATATAAGGATACTATATATATTATTTTTAAGCATTTTATTTTTTCATTTTGTTTACATATTCATGCATATACGTGTATATATATGTGTATGTGTGTCTCTCTGTGTGTGTATATATACAATATATATTATATTATTGCATTTCCTGGGGTTCTCCCTTTACCACCCCATCCCCCAAGAGCCCTTCTGTCCTTCCTGTACTCCTCCCTTCCCCAATTTCTCTGTCCCCCCACCCTTTCCCTAGCAGCCTGCCCCAGCTCCTCTGTCAGCTTATTTTAGGTTTTTCCTGGCAGTATACATGTAATATATATATGTATATACATATACACACATATATGTGTGTATATATGTTTGTGTATATATGTGTGTGTGTACATAATCTATATAAGGGTTCTGATTTCTGCTGGAATCAGTCTGTTATCCAGACAAGTCACCAATTCCCCTGTGGAAAGAAACAACTCTTCTAGATATATGTTCTTAATATTTTTAAAGATCCTCTAACTTCAGCAAATATTTAGTAAGTTTATACCAACTAAGGCACTTTTTAGAAAGGGATGAAAAAAGAGAAAGCAGTCTGATATCTATTCTGCTACTACTTTATGCCATATATTATACTAAGAACTTTGTCATACCCTTATTTGATTTGATTGATACAGGATTAGCTGTATTGTACAGATGAGGAAGCTAAGGCTTATAGACTTGGCTGTCCTAGTATTTAATAAAATTCAAGGCTCTACTCTTTCCATTTGACTGTGTACCTCAAACTTCAAAGATGAAGTTGAAATGAAGATGAAGTTGGAGTTATAAAGCATAGTATGATTTATAGTCACGTGTGCTTCTACATTCTACAGGACACCTAGATCCTAGAGCTGTATGCCGCCAGTTGGAATTGTTAATAACCAGAGTGGGGGCCTTGATGTTATAGAAGTAATTTTGTTTTATCTTGTGTGGTTATCTGAGCATTCTTACGAAGGAATGAGTAACAGTCATAATGATGGGCAGTGTGTAGGAAGCTCTCATTATATGCCAGAAACTATACTAAGAGGGCTTCACATTGTCTCAGTTAATCCTTAAAATAGCTAATAGGCCCTAATCACACATATTTTATAGACAAGGTCACTACAACCAAAATGACAATGCTAGGGTTGGTGGTGAAAACCTCAAGTCTTACTGTTAAAACCTAGAAACTAGGCTTAAAGTAGTTATGGACTTAATCTTTTTATTACAGTCAGGCTGAGAATCAAGCCCCCATCTTCTGATAATGTTTCTGAACAGTCTAGTAGAGGATTAAACAAGTGTACATATTGCTATACTAAACATCAAAAGAGAAAAGAAGATAGGAAAAATAGCAAGTATGTCATGTGGGAGAGCCTTATAGAAGAACTGACTGGGCCTAATTGGATGAATGTTATTTCTAAATACAGAAATAGCAAGGAAAGATACTTCAGATGAATGCAAGAGTAAACAAAAGTACAAGGCTTGGAGTTCAGAAAGTAGCAGATTCATTATTCACCTTAATATGAAGACAGGGTATATTCGGAAACTGTTCTGGAAGCTGTGTCTGCTTGGATGCAAGTCTGAAGGGTGTGTTCTTACACTGTTGGAAAATGGGGAAAGAATGTGTCATGGTCAGAGTCACATTTTAAGGGAGACCTTTGAAGCAGGCAACATTGTGACCAGGAAGAGATCACTGCAGTAGTTCTTAGGATAAAAGGAGTATCTGAACTGGAATAAAAAATGTGGGAACAGAGAATTCAGAAATCCATTGCACTGTAGAATGGACAGCATTCACCAAACTGAATAGATGGTGGAGGTCACAGAGAATGAGATATCAAATACAGTTCTCAAAGACTAAATTTATTTTTTTTAAATGTTGGCTGGATAGTGGGTATGGTTTGGTTACAGACGTGATCTTATACCTATAAATTGTATATAATATTGTAGACCAATGTTACCTCAGTAAAAAGAAGGAAAATTTTAATTTCAATTAAAATTATATAGTTCTGATTCATCTTTAACTAATGTCATACCATCACTATTCCATACTGAAGTGGAAAAGCTTAGAGATTTAAAAAACATGTTTATCAAGTAAAACAGGGAAGTGAATTCAGAGAACTAATTCGGTAGGGGAGATAGTTATCTCTGCTTAGAATAAAACAATGTTGAGGTACAGATAGGTGATTAACCTTGAAGCCCATCAACTTGAGTGGAAAGTGATGCAAATATAAAGTTTCAGAAGATTTTGAAATTGAAGACTGTGAAATTAACAAGACTATTATGAAGATAATAGTGGATTGAGCCATCAAGGGAGCAGACATGGATAAAGAGGCCATGCATAACTTTGGAAATTCCTTTATTTCAAGGACGGGCAAGTAGTGAGCTCTTAAATAAAGGCAGTGAAGAAGTAAGCAGAAAAGCTGAAGGAGGACCAAGAGAATACAGTGAAACTAAAGAATGTTTCTAGAAAAAGAAATAACTACCATTAGGAAAGGGAACAGTCAAGGAAGTGGAAACCAGAGAAAAGCTTTTAAAAGTAAGTTTTATTGCTGAGTGGTGGGGAGTAGAGAAGAATAAGTGGTAGGGCAACCAGGAAGCAGGGGGAAGAAGGAAAAATCTGCAACAGGCAGGATAAAAACCATCAATGAAAGTCAGGAAACATGATCAATACAATCCATTTTATTCAAATGGAATATTGTTGGCAAATCTAAAGGAGCATAAATCCTTTTTTTCAGAAGATTTAGAGGAAAGGGTACCTGGATGGTGGGTATGATATGGCAGCACATATCTGAGGAGGTGTAATCCTTTATCTCTGAATCATGCATAGTATTGTAAAAGAATTTTTCTTCAATTTAAAAAGTTACTTAAAAAATGTTAAGAATCAACATGGAAGAGATGTTTATGGAAATTGTTCTTAAAAAGATGAATGAAAACTATAATGCCACAGAATGGTAGTAAGCTTGCAACCTAAAAAATAAAAATCACAATTTTGGCTTTTGTATAACATTGCACTAATAATTAAAGGAGAGAAAACTAGCCTCTGGGAAAAAAAGTATACTTAAGTCACTTCCAACTCAGACACCAGGTTTCTGGAAACAACTAGTGTAGCACCTGGTTATACATGGTCCTTATCTTGTAGATAAACAAGACAGTTTCCTCATAGCAACACAGCGTTCAATGTTCTCTTATTATATGCTTCATTTCAAAGCATTCATCTCATCTTTTCCTACAGATTTTAATAACAACATTCTTTTCCTTTTTATTTTTTGTTATTTTTTTATTAACTGCTGTCTCTGTAACATGTTGCAGTGATGATCAGATTAAAAATGGCCTTTTTCAGAGCTCTTAATCGACACTGGAGTATTTGAAAAGGAGACATGAACTTGAGTTCATGAGCTGCATGCATCTGGTAAATCTATCATGTGCTTATGGAATAAAATCACTTATGCAATGAAAGGTCTCTGATATTATATTGTCCATGCTCACCTTTGACCGCAGAAAGCATGCACACACACACACCTTGAAATCATTCAGTTAGAGAATCCTTCGTTCTCTTATTGAGATACCAAGACTTATCCTATTTTGGGGGGTACAGAAGCCCCTGTTTTTTATGTTTTTGTCATGTGGCTCCCTTCAGATGGTGTAGTCATTTCCTATACATAATTGGTACAGGAAACAAGAGAAAAATAAAGTGCTTAATACGTAAGATTTAAACTTAAAGACTGATGACTTAAATAAAACACCTAATTTCTCTACCTTGGGGTGTTACACTTGAGAAGCCACTGTTTGTCCTATTTTACTATGTTCCCTTTATTTCAAAAATTGTAGAATGTGAAATAGTTACATCATTAATTTTAATGACTTTTTAATAAAACCACATTCTAGAAGATCAAAAAAATAATAGTAAAACATTACCCCTAACTACATTCTGAGACCACAATCCATTTTTGTGTCTCTCCATCCAGTCTTCCTCTGCTATGCATTTTTATCACAGTTATACTAATGTTTTATGCAATATTGCATTCTTTTTCACTTAATTTCATAGCTAAAGAACCTATTAATTTTCCCTTTGAAGACTGACACAAAGACTTCCTTTCTTGTCAAGTAACATTACTGGATGTTTGCTATTTCCCACTTATTCTCTCTTGAAGACTTGAAGAAAATTATTTCCTGGTTATTTCTATATCTAGCTGCAACCTATTTTTTCTTCTAATTCCTTAAAAATAAAAAGACTTTCATAATAAGGAAGGCAAACTTTCCTTAAGCAGTGTAATAGTTGTTTCTTCAGGAAATCTGAGAAGAAATATGCTCTCACTTCCCCATACCATCTAATACCAAGCCTCACCATCCTACACTTGCTAAAAGCAGGCTTGGTGCTGTGGATTTTGCTCACTTCAGCATTAGCTTAGTGACAGGGCATGGTTTGTCAGGGTCCTACAATGTAACCATAATACCAAAGCTGTTGTGTATTTTCTTTTTGTATTAACATACTGGTTGAATAGGAACCTGCCATATGTTTTATGTCTGTAGGATGGTGTTATGATTGTTTATCAATGCCTGCTTCAGAAACCAGAAGTTATAGCTATCAGGACACAAAAGTGTTCATCTTCCCCCCTTTGGTTTCTTCTTGGGCTGGACAGCTATCAAAATAACAGTAGATGGATTAATAAAGAAAAAAAATATCACTTTACCTATGGATGGAGAATTTATTGGTTGTAAATTCTAAAAGTTAATGGAGTCACCACCTTGGGTCATTTATCTTGTGCTTGGAGATAAAAAAGAAAAGCACCCATTCTACCTAGTAGGAAATAGTGAGGTTTTCTGGAGAAAGTGATGCCTGAAATGTATCGTAATGTAGTGTGTCAAACTATCCACAGTAAAGGGCTCACCCTTTTCTCATTTTAATTTCCAGTCATCCATGTCAATATAATAAAAGTGACTGAGTAGAAGAGAAAAAATATAAGCCCATTTTTTTTATTATGGTTACAAGGATTTGGATTTACTCTAACACATTACTTTAAAATATATGTAAATATTTATTTTAAATTTCCGGAAGTACCTCAGTTCATGGTTTCAAAAAACAGCAATTCACAAATTAGCACAAATACGTAGGCTACACTTTCAGTGGCCTTGTCCTAAAGGACAAGGAGGAATCAGACATCAACTAAGGGAGGGATCAGTGGGCAGTAGATAGGAGAGCTTGAGTGAAGATACAGCTGCAGTTTCTGGTACATCACTGAATGGAGAAAATGAAGAGGAAGCTTTGGGAATCAAACCTCAGAATGTTAGAATAAGGGTAGAGTTGGACTTTTAGCAGTTAATTTAACGTAATGTATATATCTGTTGATTCTTCATGATGTGCAACAGAAACTAGGCCTCTGAGTTTAGCAAAATTTATTTTGTTGCCTGGCTGCCTCACACGCAGCCCTTTCTGCTCTGCTCCCTTGGGCATCATACCTTTGCTTTCCATATCCCTCAGTCTCATTGCAATGCTTTGTTACCTGTCATAGTCTCCACTCTACCCTTGTGGGTTTATGCATCTTTAGAAATCCATTTTATAACCTCTTACTAGATTTCTATCCAGAGGAGAGACATCTTCAGTCAGCCCCCCCCCCTTTTTTTTGAATCATAAGTTATGCTCTAAAGGACAATCCAAGAATGAAAACATGGGGGAATGAAAAAGATAGTCTAGGCCAAGAAAATAGCAAGTCTGAAAACAGATTTCTGAAAGCATCTGATGTCATATATGGGAAAGGAGGATACTTTAGCTGGAGTATAAGGTATCATGGATAAGAGGTAAAGGAAGTAGACAATACCCTTGTGATATATGGGCTGTAAAAATGGCCAAATAATTTTCCTCCCTGGATAAGCAATCCTTGCAATGTGACTTTGCAGCTTTCTCCATCAAAAGGAAGAGAGTGTGTTTCCCAACCCCATGGAATCTAGGCTCTCCTTTTGATAAATTTGTTCAATAGAATGTGGTAAAAATGATGATAGACACTTTTGACTAGGTGACAAGGGGAATGTAGTTCCCTCTTTCTCTTTTGGAACCTGTCTAGGTGACTTGGGATATGAGTGACAGGTGACCCCCACGATCTGACTGATAGGTACACAATTCTCTGAAGCTGATTTATAGCTGACCACACCCACAAGGGAGTTTGACTCTGATCAGAAAAAAAAAAAAAAAAAAACAAAGCAAAGCAGTTCAAACCTAAATTACTGATCTACAGAATTCTGGGTGATGTGTTACTCAACTAGAGCAAACCAAGATAATCCCCAACAGAAATTTAGAGAGATTTGTGGACTGAGAAGAGAAACCTGGTTAGAATTACAAATTAAGATTTGGGGTACTTCCTTTACTGTGAACTAGTTCTGTGTCCTTGGGCAAATCATTTAACCTCATCCTTGCCATCCATAAGTTAAAGGCACTGGGAAGTAGACTAAGTAATTTTCAAGTTTCTTTGTACAAGTAGATTAACGCTGAGCCTGGTTTTAAAAAATCGTTTTCTCCTTATTCCTATAAAATTAAGAAGCCTGCCATTTTCTTCAGTTCACTTCATAATTGGATAGCAGCCAGAGCAGTGGACCTCTCAGAAACCAGTGGTTGAGAACCACTATCCTGTAAGATATTCAAAATCTCTTACAGGGTTGAAAATTCAGTCAGCTTTAGTCCCTTTAGTGAGTTTTGCTGTGACTACAGATACTTTTTGTAACCTCTAATCTGTAATCTGTAAACACTGAGGTATTTAGATTCTTTCTCGATAGATTCTGCTTTACCATCTCCATCTTGGGTTTGATAAGTCTTCACTTCTATGCTTTCCTGCCCACTCCCCTCCCAGCAGCTGTATAAAGCCCTGTCTAAAGTATCAGTCTCACCACCTCAACTATCACCAGCCACTTACCTGTCTATTAATAGTTCTAGTTTTTACATTTCCACATTCACTTCTCACCGCTCCAAGAATTCGTTTAATTATTAAAGAGTTCATTCATCTGGACTGTCTTTATCCTTCAAACTTGAAAGGAAATATATCAGTTTTCTCATATCTTTCAAATCACTGATTCATGGCCCTTTGGATTCTCCAGAGCCCTGATACTGGCTATCTGCATAGCATTACACCTTGTTCAATTAGTTCTTTTCTTAGACTATCTGAAGCAGTGTTTTTAAAAGACCCCGGCCTTCTATTCCTTAGGCCACTAGTTTCCTATCTGGAATACACTTCCTTCAGGCCCCAGTCACCCAAACCAGAGTTCCTCCTCAGTAACAGCATTACTATATTACTAGTAGTTCCAACCCTTAAATAAATCTAAGCCTTATTCTTATATATTCTCAAATCATATCATGTGTGTGTGTGTGTGTGTGTGTGTGTGTGTGTGTGTGTGTGTGTAATGAGAGAAGAGAGAGGAGAAGGAAGACTTTCCATAAACTGCATTTGTATTGTATATCCCTTTCCTTCCCAGACAAAAATTTATTTCAGGACTCATAAAAATTGTAAAGCAGATGGCAAAACCTAAGTAGTTCCCAGTCTTAGGATAGTGAGAGGAGTGGGAGGGAGGGGTGTAAGAGGCAAGCCTCTGGGG
Source organism: Uropsilus gracilis (assembly GCA_004024945.1). Classification (NCBI taxonomy): domain Eukaryota; kingdom Metazoa; phylum Chordata; class Mammalia; order Eulipotyphla; family Talpidae; genus Uropsilus; species Uropsilus gracilis. Next base: position 56,522 of record PVHY01001670.1, read on the forward strand.
AGCTGGAGAGTGCCAGGATCAGGGAGATGAAAGAGACACCCGTTGTTGTTCTGGGTGACCTAAGAGTGACCCTGCTTGGTGCCTAATGCTCTCCTCTGGACTCCCCTTCCCACTGGAGGGTTAGCTCCTTCAGGCTACGCTGCAGTAATAACAAATCTGAACAACTTGCAGATAGGTTCTGAGTCCTAGTTAGAATTTTAAAACTAGTGGTGGTCAAGAAGTTAATTTAACTCTTTTTCATTGAGATGGCTTTTTTTTTTTGAGGATGATTTATTTGTCGCATAAGGCATACCAAGGAATATGTGGCCACCTACTAAGCACAGCCAAACCTGATAATATAAATGATCTGTTAACAATCTCATTCCTTTAGAAACAATTTCTTATCAATAGAGGTAATACTTTCATACTTTAAGATAAATAACTCAGTTTCTTCATTTTGGGTAATGGGGTAGATGCTTGCTAGTCCACTTGAAGATGAGCCATATTAGCTTCAGATCAGATAGTTTCTTTTCACAGGCACTGACATTTATTGTGGTATAGTCTTCTGCTTCTGTCTCTTTCACACCATCTTGAACTCAGCAACAGCATGTGGTAAGGTCTGTAGGGTCTAAGAGTTGGCATGTGGGTCCACAATGTAAGCACTACCGTATGTTGAGAGATCCAGGTTTCACATGGAGCCTGGGCGTTGGAAGGCTGAGTGACCCTGGGCAATTCTTTTAACCTTTCCTCCCTTGTTCCTTATGCACAAAGAAGGGCATAGAAGAATGATCTTTAGGGCTCTTTTTGCTTTGGCATTTATGAAGTGAACATATTTCTGGTTATGCTGGCTAGGAGGGTAAACTCTGAGTGATCATCCACAGAGTTCTTGACTGACTGATGGGGTTTGTTGGGTATCCGTTGTCTTCCAGTCAGTCCTAGGAATCATCTTTTACTTCAGAAGGAAACCTTTAGTCCTTTTAGTTTTTCTTTAATAGAATCTTAACACTAAATGGCATGAATCTGTTCACACTCCAATGCCAGCATGAACTTTGGGATTTTTCATTTAATCTTCACCTGAAGAGGATATAAAGGCAATAATTAGAATTTTTTGTTTAATAGTAAAAGAAAATATGTTTACAAGAAAGTTCTTTATGATTGGTCATCTCCCCAGCTACTCTGCCTTTTGGCTCTAACCACACTGAACAATTCTCTGACTATCCTACATCTTCTCTTACTTCTCACACGTTGTCAAGACTCTTTCTACTCCATGAATTACTCTTCCCCAGCCCCTCACCCACCTTTATTAACAACAGCAACCCCAAATAAGGAGATAAAGTCTTGCAGTTCAGAGTCACTCAGGGTTATGTTGGAGAAATAACACTGGAACCAGGACTTTGGACTCCTACCCAGGGCCTATCATACCAAACTGCCACTCTGAAAAAGAATTAGAGGCCCCAGTGTTTAGATACTCTTGTCCCAATTGTATTTTCAGTGTTTCCTACACAGATAATCTCCCAAACCTGGTTTGCAGTAATTATAAAGAATTATAACTACATGTTCATTTTCAAAGTTCTCTCTCCATAAATTAAAGACAGGGCCAAGGAGGGAGGGTAGAGGAAAATCCCTGCAAAATGAACACAGTCATTCACCTAGCCAGCCACACCTCATCCTTGGACAAATGCAGGGGCCTCTGTGCCAAGCTGGGTTCCAGGCACACAATATTAGTCAGGCACAAGGCTCTATGGCAAGGAAAGGAGTAAGATGGACTTCTGCCATCAGAGGAGTTAGGAATCAACTACCTCAAAGCATAGTAATTCACAAGAATTAGCTATCTCAAATCAGGAACTCCAGGCTTCCAGTCCACACCTAGTTTCTCCACTGGGACTTTCTCCTCCTATACTCTGGTTTCTCTTCAGATTTTATAAATCTTTTGCCATTTACTAGGACGTTCTCCTCCATCTTAGTGCTTCCTTTATCCAGTACCCAAAGGAAACGTATTGAGAATGTCAGCATCATTCAGACTGCATTCAAGGCCAGCACACTCCAAAGGAAATAAAATACCAGTCATATATATATATATATATATATATATATATATATATATATACATATATGTGTGTGTGCATATGTGTGTGTGTGTGTGTGTGTATAGTTTCAATTTTCTAGCAGTCGCATCTTTAAAAGGAAAATAGAAGCAAAATCAGTTCTGTGTATTATTAACCATTAAATCCAAAATTCTTACCCTTTCAGCTTGTAATCAATACAAAAATTCAGACATTTTACATTTCTTTTTTCTTACACAGTTTTTCAAATCAGAATGTCTGTTGGCGTTTCAGCAAACCTCATTTTCAACCAACCACGTTTCTTGTCCTCAGTAGCTGCTTTGTCTAGTGACTGCTGGGGGTGGACAGTGCTCTCCTCTGGATTCACCCTAGAGAGCAGACAGGTCAGTGTATCATCTCCTGAAACTCCCTGCTGGGCCTCCCACCCCACCTAATACTGAACAGGAGACTTCTGGACTCTATTCTGATTATGATTTCAGGGAGAGGCTGCATCATCCCTCTTGTCAATGGTTGATAGACCAGGGGAGACCTTAGCCTCCCTCAGGTTCCAACTCCCGGCAGGCCTCCTCTCTTTATGGTGTAACATGACCACTGGCCCAGCCAGGCCGGAGGCGCACCTTAGAGCAAAACTCCTGTTTGCAGCTCTCATGAATTGCTCTTTCTTTTCCAGAACACACAAAAACCATTTCCCCTGAATCCTTTGATCCCATCACAGCGTTAGAACGACCTGCAGAGGGATCTACACAAAGCTCCCTTTGTTTCTCAGCCTGGAGTTGTACAATGTACCTGCTTACGATAAAGGTCTTACCTGAAAAGTCACATTTTTGTCCCTTTTCTTCCTTTCCCATTTTCACAGAGCCAACAATCAAACCTTTACTTTCAACATTTAACTTTTTAAAATATGAGGTTTCGACTTTGCAAATAGATTTGAGAATTCTCCAATTCCCCACCAGGGATTTGACTTTCTGAGAGGAGGGCTTAGGACTGGGCATTAGTTCCAAAGTCTCAGAAATCCCTTTATAAGATGCCCCTTGATAATTTGGTGACCCTACATCACCCTCCATTTTTTACTAAAATCTTTTCCAAACCCAGGGGCAAGTGTCCTTTAATGAAATGAGTTTGATAAAACTGCTGTGCAGTTATGTTACTTCAAAGACAATTGGGAAGCCTGGACATAAGGTGATGAACACAGATGCCATCCCTGAAGTTGACAGCTGCCCATGTTTTTACCTAAAATATGGAGTCATTCTCCTGACTTTCCCACCCCACTTCAGGTAAACTGTGCCTCAGAAGGTATTTGTAATGTGATGTTTAGCTCACTAGTAGCTTTGTTCTCTTACTTTATGCCCAGCAGACCATTGGAAACACTATGGAAATATTTTCTGACATTGTCTTGGGTTCACATTAAAAAACAAAATAAACAATAAAAAACAGCACTGAAAACACAACAGCTCTGTGAGGGACATAGACACAGTGAGTGTTCAGAGGCTTGGACCTGGGATACTCTTAATGTAAGCAACTGGAACTTTTACTTCTGGGAGTTATTGAAATCAGTTTTCCTCTAAAAGAAATAATGGTTTTTTACCCCTTTCCTTTTCCCTCTCCTCTTTGATCCACTCCAGTCACAACTCTCGTTGGGTTTGCTTTGCGAAAGTTACTGCTCAATTTAGTGATTATATATTGAGTCATCTATGATTTGCCATCCACAAGATGAAGTCCTAGAGATGCAGAGAGACTGAGGAAATGCCCTACCTTTGCAGCACTCACTGCCTGAACATTGTATGTTTATACAACGTTTTGTTTATCCACTCTTCCATAAATGGGCATTTGGGTTGCCCCACCTTTTGCTTTGTAAATAGTGGTACTGTGAAAAAAGGTGTACAAATATTTCTTCAAGGTACTATTTTCAATTCTTTTGGGCATATGCCTAGAAATAGAATTTCTGGATCCTGTGTTCATTCTGTTTAGTCATTTGAAGAATGGTTGTAAGTTTTCCACAAGATTGTATGTACCACCTTGTAACCCTACCACCACTACTCCAAAACCTTGGTTTCTCCACATTCCACCATCACTTGCTGTTTTGTATTTAAGCGGGTAATTTTTGATGGTAGTCATTGTAAAGGGTGTCAGTTGGTACCTCATTGTGGTTCTCATTTACCTTTTCCTAATGATTTCAAACTTTTGTCATATTTGGTTCTTTGTGACATCAAACTTTTTATATACATTCCATTCAGGTCCTTTACCCATTTTATTTATTTATTTATTTTAGAGACTAGGTCTCGCTCTGTTGCCCAGGGTGGTCTCAAACCCATGGACTCAAGGGATTCCTAGCCTCAGGCTCCTAAGTAGCTGGGGTTACAGGCACGTGCCACTGCGCCTGGCCTATTTATTTTGTATGGATGTTAGTGGAACTTTATTTATAATCACATACTGGGAGGGTCTGATAGCGTTTGCGTTTTTATCCATTTTTTAAATGGGTTGTTCCAGAAACTTATTTTGGAAAATAAACTTTTCTTAGAATAAAATAAGGTTTTGTTGGAGAATAAAGTTTCCTCAACCCATTTAAATGAAGATCAAATACATATTGTTTTTGACTGCTTTCTGTGCTGGATCCATGAAAATCATGTGACCCACAAAGTATAACATATGTACTATCTGTACAGAGTCCTCGGAAAAAGCTTGCCAATCTCTGCTCTACATAACTGAGAGCTGGCTATGTAAGTGCTCTGCATCTTGTTGAAAACAAACAAGCTGTACACATAGCATCTCACACATCATTTCATAAACGACAAGTTTCACAAACATCTGTACATGGTACGCCAGGGTGTGCTATTTTCACATAAGGAAACTAAAGCCTGAATTCTTATTCCTAGATGCCTCTTATAACTGTTAGCAATGGCTTGAAGCTATTTTTATTTCTCAGGTTCTTTTACCTTAAAAGCTTCTCTCAGAAATGTCCTTGATTTTTACTTCCCAGGGGGAAAATGTACCACAGATATGTTTCTTCAATCTTCTCCTTGACAAGTGTAACTGCTGCAGAACTTCCGTTTCAGGGGAGCTAGTCCATCCAGCTAGGTTCGCAATCCTATTTTACATTCAGCTTTCTCTGAAATCTCCACCAACTGTCCTTTTATATGTATTTTCAGTTCCTGACTGATTTCCCTATGCTTTTAAACAATCCTTAATTCCCTGAGTAAGTCTGTCTGTCTACCCACCTGCCTGCCAGTCTGCCTGCATTCTCTCCATCATTCCCTTGCCTACTCTTCCTTCAGATTAACATCATCAGAAATTTGGTTTTGGTTGGTAACAAATGACGAAAAGAAGCAAGCTGAGTGAGTTTGAGCAAAAAGAAGGGGTGACCTGGGAGGCAGAATGACTCATAGAGCTGAAGTAAAAGTCCAAAGAGTTGAGCAACTGGCTTCGGAAAGGACAACTGAGGTTGGTTAGGTGCCCGGCGACCTGGAGCCAGGGGATTGCACAGCAGCTCCAGAGGACTTGCTCTCCATTTGCTTATCTCTGTTTTCCTCTGTGTAACTTCAGTCACTCAGACTATATTTCTCCACCAAGCTGGAAACATGACAGTGGCGTCTGTCAGGGTCATCTCTTTTTAGCACAGCCACCAGAGAAGAACAACAAACTTTTCCTAGTCCCAATTTAATAATCCCCAATGTAATAGTCAGCCTTTCTTGAGTCATGTGTAACCCTGCAGAGAGTGTTGTGATTGCATCACGTTCTGAGCCCCCTGGAGAAAACAGACCAACAGATTCCAGTAGCTTTGTGGTAACCAGAAGAAAGGAGGGCCACCGGGCAGTAAAAGCAGGTGAATTTTCACATCATATCCTAGTTCCCTTTTCTACCAAGTTTCTTGAAGTCACTGTTGTCCTTCCTGTGTCTGCTTAAGCCATTTTGAAATGATTGTACTTTTGTCGTGACCCATCCCTGCCTGCATATGCCTTGGCAGGGTTACTCATAGCGTCATTCGTGGCCTGACTTCTCTAGGTCTTTTGACTTGGTGAGCTCAATTTCCTTCTCAAAAACCTTTATTTTTAAAGCATTCCTTACACCCTGCAGGGTTATCTTTTTATTGTGTGCATGCGCGCACATTCTTTCTCTCTCTCTCTCTCTCTCTCTCACACACACACACACACACTCCTCAAAATACTTTAGCAGTGTCATTCTCTCCTACTTCTACTTCTCTGCATACCTATTTCTTCAAAGTTTTATTTGCCAAAACAAGTCTTTCTCTGATTGGTACCATGCACTACATGGGCAGCATAATGACCTACTGAGGCTGTTTGCAAGCTGGGGACTGAAATTTCCATCTTCAGATCCTACCTCCACTCTGATCTTCTTTTTAGCAACCCCCAGTGCTTCCTCTGGATGTCCCTCAATCACCTCAGATGTGTACAAAAGCAAATATACCTTTTTCCCCTGTCTGGTCTCCCCTCTAGAAACTACCTTCTCCTCTGCTTCTTCTCTTCATTGGGGTAAATGGCACCACCTTCCTTCCAGTTTGCTCGGTCAGGAGCTCTGGGGTTTTTCATATTGTCCTCCTCATTTCCCATATAGGTAACACATTACCCAGGTCCAAGTTCCTCTCTTAGTGTACACATCCACTGCTTTGATTCTGGAAGTCATCATGCCTGCCAGGTCTATTACCATCATATGTGAACTGGCCTCCCTATTTTTAAAACTCTCCTTATTCCCTACAGGGTTATTTTTTATTCCATTCATATATAAAAATTACATACTTAATGACATATTTCTCCAGAGAACAATTTAATCATATCATCATTCTGTTGCTTTAAATGTACTTTTTTTCCTTTGTTGCCCGCATAATGGACAGGACCAAAATCCTTTGTTCTCACACCTGGCACATTCTTTCTCACATGCTTGATTAAAATACTTCAAACTGAACATCATTCTTTCCTTGACTTTTCAAATATTATTAGTTATTTTATTAAGTTCATACACAGCATTTTTATAATGAAAGAAATGATACTTTACAACAATTTCTGTGGAAAATAGTAACTTTTGCCGTGCTCCCATGCCAGAATCAGCCATTTTCAGTTCTTCTAGCTATTTCTTCAGTGTCCACCTCTAGATTTGTAAATAACATGATTAAGCATCCTGTTTTGACTTTTCATATATATCATTCTTAGCTTTACCATCTCCTGCCTACCCTGTTCACAAACATACACATCTCATATACATCCTCTCACTATAGTTATAAGTTTGATAGATACTTATAGACTTTACATTAATGTAATGAGGTGCATATTTTATCACAACTGAGTCACAAGCTATATTACAACTGCATTTCCTTTCTTGAGCAACTTTTTATATTCTCTGGAGTTAATAATTGCTATGATTTTTAAATTGCTTACTTTTCTATATACCAGCCAGTGATTCAGTCCTATTTCTTTGCCAGAAGTTAAAATATTTTCTCAATATATTCACACATGTCAGGTCATCCATCTGTTTCATTTATATTCTTGAACTTCATCTTCCTGAACCCTTATGTCTCCTCATCTGACTTAATCAATCTTGAGGGAATAGAGATGAGATAAGGGGGAGGCACTCAGAAGCAAAATACATACCTCATTCTTAGATTCAGGAGGAGAAAGTACTTTTCCCCCACTTTATTTTAAAAAATCATCAATTAACTTTTTGCCTCAAGATACTGCATGTCTTTTTGGACTGTGTGGCCTATGGTTTGCTTTCAAACTAGTACATGTCAGCTTAGATGTAACCAGACACTTGTAAACTGTAACTTTCTCCATCAGTTTGGACGGGATGATGACAGTGGTCCTATGGAAGATAGTGAGCAAACATCTCCAAATGACACATGCTTCTTGCAAAGCCCAGGGAGCAGTCACAGGACAGCAGTAATCAGTGGTGGTGGTGTCTGCCTGTGGAGCTGCATAAGAGGCTCTGAGGAGCCTCACAGATCTTCCATGGAATACAGATGAATGACTGATGAGCCTGTAACAACAGCTTACAGTTCTCCAACACAGCTTTCCAAATGCTACACAGAGTGCTGGGCCTGCATTGTCTCAATCTACAAAAAATCTTTATGAGACTGAACTGTTTGGACTCCCATTTTACAGAGGAGGAAACTCCATTAGCTTGTCCAAAGTCACAAAACTAGTATTTACAGGATATGGGAGTTGAGCTCAGGAAATCTGAAGCTAGAGCTTCCCTCTGTGTCTAACTGCTTTTGAGCTTACAAGTGATATATTGGGTGTGGTACCAACCCATAGAGAAACAAATGATTGGAGTGATTGAATAACAAGGTGTGTTGAAGAATATTTATGCCAAACTGCAGGATGAGCACTGGGTTATTGGGGTCTTTTTATGTTCAACTTGTGGTCTTCAGGATTTCCTTGGGTCTGTTTTCTGAATCTAATGGATAGAACACACCATATCCACAAATATGTTAGCATATGTTCTTCCTATGAAGAAAGGAGAAAATATGCATATTCATGTACCTACAAGTTACTGCAAATTTCAACTAGCTTTTTCTCTGGTCCCTTCACTAAATTCTGCTCAAGCATGTAATATGCTCCAAGTTATTAAACCTTGTCATTTCTTCTCCATCCTTGTCTTTCACACCTCTGTGCTCTTATGACTGCTGCTCCACCCCCAGAACACCACTGTTACAGATGCTATGAAATCTCTTCCCACCTCAACCTGGAGAACACATCCTGATGATAACTGAGATAGCATCTCCTTGAGGAACATTTTCCATGAACTTCTCTGACGATTCCCTTCCCCATGTTCTACAAGGACACATGTGACACATAGGACACAAGGATGTATAGCATATCCCAGTTCTCTCTATACCAGTATCTAGTTCTGTGCCTGCCTCCATGAGTATATTTAATAAAACTTTAATTAATGAACACATAAATGAATGAGTAAATATTTTTATGTAAATTCTCTTTCAAATCCTGTGGAACCACTAACAGAATTTCCCAAAACTCTCCCCTCAAACTCTCCCCTCAACTCTAACCTTCTATCTTCATTTTTTTTCATTTTTTCCTGGTTACTGCAAATATAAAATATCACATAATGGAAAGTGGTTGACCCTTCTAGCTGACTGTTTTTACTATACCCAAATGAGTGCAGATATTCCATTCCATTACTTTGGGTTTTTTTTTTTTTCAATACTCAACATACATATTACTCATAAAATGTGACTTCCTGCTTTATTTCCAGTGTAACATATGAGAGTTCCATAAACTCTACCAGAGAAAATGAAATATAGTGCAGGCAGGAGATTTTATCTATTCATGTGGCTCCCCACTGTCGGCTCATATCATGTAATTCTACTTAGCACTTCTGGGCCCATTTCCTTCAAAGTACTTTCCAAGTATTACCTAAGTGATGTAGTATATGTGAGCGGATGGGACGCCAGGAACTCAGGCTGTAAACGTAGAACTGTTAAACACAGTTCTGAGGAAATTAGATTTTAGAGTTGGAAAAGAAATATGGTCCTGACACTAACACCCTGTCTCAATTCACATGGCCAGTCCCGCATCGCCTCTATGAGGACAAGGGGGATATTATATTAGAAGGAAGGACGACTTAGAAGTGGTGTTCCAAAGATTATGCAAACTGTAATCCTCAATGGGCAGCCACATTAAGGACATTTTTCTCAAAAAATGTCAGAAAAAAAACTGCCGTCGCTTCTTAATCAAGGCAAGGTATGCTTGAACAAGTCAGGAATAGTTCCAGAAGAACCATTATTTTAATTGTGATAATAGCGATCACTATTTATTAAGTGACTACAATGTGCCAGGTACTGTGTTGGGCAAACAGTATCTTTAATACTTTTCACAAACTTAGAACAAGGTAACGATTCTGAAAAATGTTCCAAAGCTGCATTATCTCATTTAAAAGAACTTGCCCAGTTCAGTTTCTGTAATCCCTTTTGACTTCATTCTGGGAGGATTCCTTCTGTTAAAAGGACTCTTTCAGAAAATATCATGAGTGAGAAAGATGATCTGAGTCTAAAGAAGGAATTATGCTCATAAAGTAAACTTTTGCAGTTTTCCTATCTTGTGGAAATTTCTGGAAGTTTCAAGTTAACACGGTTGTGACCTATTAGGGAAAGAAATTAAAGGGTATCAAGAGGAGCAGCTTTCAGTCATTAGTTTATGGACTTTTGATTCATTACCAATTTTTTGCTAGTAATACAACCTCAGATTTAGAAATGACAACATATTGTAGTGAGAAACAGGTGTAATATCCTTTATAACCAGGCTTTGTCTTCACTTGTTGCTTCTCTGTTCCAGTCCTTCCTTGCAAATCTGAGTAACAATCTTTCATTTCCTCCTGGGTGTGGGAATGTGTTCTGTCTAGTCCTTGTCTATATCCCCAGCATCTAACAACTGCTTTGTGTCTAGTGAATGCCTGCTGATTATTGGTTAAGTGTGTTCTCTACAGGAATCTTAAGTTTTCTGTTCTTTCCAATAACTAGATAAACTGTGAAAGATCCCAGTTGTCCTGAGACCAACATGTTTTGTTGCATTTTAACATTAGCATTTAAGCTCATGCTTGCAACAAGTGTCCAGGCTAACAAGAAATTAAAACTAGGTAACTTAATGTGTAAGCAATGTGTAAGTGCTGAGCCAAGACCAATAGTCTTCATCAGATTGACTGCCCAGACATCACGCTGTGACAAGCATCTTGAGGTAGTAATGCACAATTTGGATATATTTTGTCATTCAGATAAAAATACACATAACAGAATTATTACCCAAGTTATGCAATGCCCTTATCCGTAACATATAAGCACAAACTTATTTACCATTTATTGAAATCATGACACATAATAACTAGGGCCACCCAGATGTGCACAATTCATATGTAGAAAAGGTACCAAATAGCCATTAAACATAATAGTTATGAGTAATTTTAAAAGTATAAATTTGAAAATATTTTTGCCTGACAACTAGTATAACTACCTTTAAATGGTAACAGTATTATCATTGATTGATTCATCTTTTTATTGATTTATTTATTTAGTTTTATTTGCCCGTTCACTCATTTAGTCATTTAATATTTATTGTTGACTACATTAAACCTTTTGCTAGGCACTGAATCTTTATGACTGTAAATATAGTTAATTATGGCATATGGTGTAATTATGGTGATATGAATTAATTTAAATTTTTTCATTTATTGAACAAATTATTTTCTAGGATAATCATATCAGTAATCAGGTAAGTGTGCATGGAAGTAGTTGAAAGGATATTCAATATAAATCGTGGAGGAAGTCCTAAAAGTTCACTTTAAATATATATACACCTAACATCACATTGCAAACTCTCCCACAAAGTGACAGGACCTCTTTCTCAACCCCTTAAATCTGGTTGAACGTGTAACTTAGGTTGGCAAATGTTAGAAGCATTGTACATTGTACTGCCATCTGAGGTCCCTGTGTGAGGAAACTGAGGCCAGCCTACAGAGGATAAGAGAAGCTCCTGACAAAAGCTGGCAAACTCACCAGGTTTCCTCAAAGATCAAAGTGGTGTTACTTTGAGCTATGAAGTTGTGGAGTGGTTTGTTATACAGCGAAAGTTAATTAATAAGGCATTGTTTGGAATTGCCTATGTGTCTAACAGGAGACAGTAGGAATGAAGTCTCATTCATTCAAGCAGTGAAATAAGAATGATGATGTAGATATGTATTTATGGCTTGGGAAACTATTCTTGATGCACTGTAAATGAAGAAAGAAAATTAGAAACTGTGTAGAATATGATCTCTTTTTGTATAAAAATTCTAAAAACTAATGATGAATATGTCTGATAGGTTATATTCTAAGGTTAGTGATTATCATCCATTATTTTTAAAGTTTTACAATTTTCTTCACTTATCTCTATTGTCTCATTTGTCTACTGGGATTAAAGAAATAATGAGTGGGTTTTTTGGTTTTCATATGGAAGAGATACTGAATCCAGTCTAATTTGTATAGGTGATATTTTAATTAAAATTTTAGAAACCATCATCTGTAAATAAGCCTTGATTTCCCCCCTCCCACCATCGTTTGTCTTCTTTTCTCCCCTCACCTCTGCTTTGTGAGATGTCTTGTGTGCTCCTGATACTGGCCTCTCCTCACACGTATCTCCATTTCTGCTTTCCCTGTGACTGTTGGCCTCCATGACACATTCATTATAATTTTATTCCTCCAGTCTGTCAGAACACCTCTCTCTCTTTTTCCCCTCTGTCTCTGTCTCTCTATCTCTATGCTGCTGTCTCTTTCTGTCTGTCTCCCACACCCTTTGGGTTCCCATGCAGGATCTATGTTTGTGTAGAAACTTGAGATCACTTGGTTACAGACACACTTTTGTCTTCTCAATAAGCAAAGTAATGTGAGAAGACCTGGGAAGGCGCTCCACTGTCTGTTTGAGGAGGTTGATACAGGAGGAGGGACATGGCAAAATGAGTGGATGGGAAAAATGTCTCCAGGCACAGTGTGACATAAGAATGATAACATGTAGCAACACCCACTCTCCCAAATATTTCCTTCCTATGTAGATTATAGCTTTTTAATTATTAAGAAGCAGAATTTTTCAAGTATTGTTAAAATTCAGACTTATCTCAAGGCAGACAACCCCTTTTCAAGTTAACACAGTTCAAGTTAGCACAGTTGTGAACTAAAATGATTGAGATCTATCTGAGGGCAGAGGAAAATCTAGTTTTAAACTCTGTCCTTATGATTCTTGGAAATAATTTTTAAGTGAGATAATACCAGCAAAGGCACTATGTTTATAAGGCATTTTGAGATAGTTTTGATCCTGTATATTAGGTTTTTCAAAAACTCAATCAAAATGCTAAGTGATGCAGTGAAATTATGTGGGTCTGTGAATTTCAGGATAATTTTTATTTTTTAAAATTGGTTCAGCCCCATGTTTTCCCTAGTGGTCACAAATGATTTGAGGCTTGGAGCTATGAAATCCACTAGATGGAAGTCCCTGGTAAGTCTTTCATGGTACTTGGAGTACCATGGGAGGGTTCATATGTATACATGGTTACATTGATCTTTAAACTACAGCAACTATTAACTGTGGGTGTGTATGAATCCATCATAATAGTCGAACCACTTTTGGAATAACAAAAGATTTATCTACTTTTGATTCCTTAATAATATGCAGTAAGGAAATAAATTCTTCTACTTAAATAAAATCAGACTAAAGCACATTTCTTTTAAATGTGTTCTTTAAAATTTGTGCATAAATCTGTTCTTTATTGGAATTCCATATCTTATTGGACTACACATTTTTCTGGATTTTTTCTTTATAACTTGTGACCTTTAAGTCCAAACATATTGAAGGGTATGTAACAGTGATACTAAAATAATGTGTTTGAACTAAACATTCTTTTTTAAATCTCATAAAAATTGTCCTGTAGCTCTGGTGAACTGAACTTATTGCCCACCCTTCCCAAGGAGAGAAGATTGGTTGTTTATGGGGTGACGGTACTTAGAGAGAAAAGGATATACCAGGTTAGTGAATCACGTTAATGCTTTCATATATTTTACATGGAGACCATTTGTTCATAAACTATTTGTTTATTCAAGAACAGTGCTCGGTCTCTGGATATGTAACCCAGACTGTCCTCAAGATGTAATAAGGACCCAATTGGAGACACAAGCTAGCAAACATCTACACTGAAGCATGCTAAGTGAAAACCACAAATGAAAGTATCCATTACAATGACTACTCAACTTGGATTGGAGAGGACCAAGCAATCTTCAGGAAAGAAACTGTGATCATAGACACAAAGTTTTCCAGCAGAGATACGGGAGCAGATAGAGGTGGATATAAATGTACTTTCTAAGAGCACTCATTCCACACCTTAGGCACATCCATTCACCTGTATTCAGCTTTAGTTTTTTTACTAATAGAAACATGATAAATAATGCCAGTATTTAGTACATGTGAAAAGCATAGCAGGTTCACTGGTACATAGTAATCATTTAATGACAGTAATCATCATCGTTCCTCACCACCCTCACTTTATATATGAGGAGATTCGACTAAGGTCTTTGGAGAAATTAGTTATCCCCATTCACACAGCTGTTAGTGTAAGTTCTAGGAGCAGAAGCAGGGTTTTCAAGTGCTCAGCCTACATTTTTTTCTGTTACATAAAGTCACATGGGCATTGAGACCAATGAGAAGATGCTCTTCTGGCATCTGTCACATTTTCTCTAGGCTCTGTCATTTCATTTAACAACAAACAAATAGCCATATACCTTCTGTATTTGTAGATGATATTTCCCTGGTAGTGCAAGAAGCTACTATTTCACTCAAGTGAGTCTGCTCTGAGATGAGTCAAGTGGGGCAAGTAGATGAGGAGAAGGAAGAGAACAAAGGATGGAATACAGATGGGTAGCTGTATCAGAGAAAAATCTCTTTCTCTTAAGCCATGAACATTAAAAACACAGTGCAAAATTGACCTGTGAGCTACAAAGTACTTTTAAAAAGCAGCATTGAGTCATCTTTCTCCTCCATAATGTCTTCCCATTGGAGTAAGAATGGGCACAAGAAATTGATCCTTTCTAAAACAATGACCTTGACAGTTGATAAGGGGAGGTGTTCTGTCTAGAGTCTGGGGGTCCAGATGGGCTTTATGAATAGATTTGGCCTGGGGGAACAGTAAAGAGAGGAGAAAGGAGATATCCCTCCCCCACTCCGCAAAGTTTTCTTCATTTTCAGAAGTTATGGTAAAATGCATATATTAAAAACAAGGTTGACCTCTCTTGATCCAAACAATGGTGAGGTTATTTGATAAGAGTTCCTTGCACCTGTCCAAGGTTCCAGAGACCCCTGAGAGATAGCAAGAGTGGGGGTGGAGGTGAGATTGTTTTTCTTTGTGATGTGAAAGGGAGCAAAGGAGGCTATTCTTCTATTTCATGTTGGAACTCTGAGGACTAACATGCAGCTGATATCACCCCTGTCTTGCTTTCAAAGACGAACCAAACTGAACTTACTCATCCCAGAAAATATATGTTGTGCAGACTCCACATCTCCCTGATCTAGATCTCACAGTAGTTCCATACAACTGGTAGGTGTGGAATATTTTATTTCTCCTTCAGGTGAGGACCTTGCAATTCAAAGATATTCAGTGACACATGCACTTGACAAAGCTAGGAAGTGGGCACGTGAAGACCATGGGCTCTCTGGTTCCAAGCCCAGTTCATTTACCTTGTGGTTTATTCTACTATAATGCATGTTTCCATAAATATGAGTTGAGTCAAGCATAGTTGGTGGAAAGATCGATATAAGGAGGAAATTGTGTTGACTCATACACTCATACTCATATCAGTAGCAAAGGCACTTGGAACAATGAGAGCAGAATTATAATCTTAAATGGTAAAGAGAAAAATCCTCAGCTTGCTGCACTGTCAAGAGGAGCTCCTGTCCCATGAATTTTTAAATATTCAAAACAGAGATCGATTTTTCTAGTATTGTTTTTGCGGTTTGTTTCTGCCTTCGTACCATTGTAGTCAGAAAATATGCTTGATATTATTTTCATCCATTTATGTATATATATATTGAGACTTGTTTTGTGTCCCAAGACATGATCAATCCTTGAGAATGTTCCATGTGCACTTGACAAAAATGTGTGTTCCGTTCAGTATAGTATGTTCTATATCTATCTATTAAGTTCATCTGGTCTAATATGTTATTTAGTGACACTACTTATTTCCATGTTAATATTCTGTCTGTTTTCTCCATTGATATAAGTACATTGTTATAATCCCCTGGTATTAGATATATTAATATTTGTTTTTTTATATCTAGGTGCTCCTGTGTTGCATGCATAAATATTAATGACTGCTATATCTTCTTGATGGATTGGCCCCTTGATCATTATGTAGTACCCATCTTTATCTCATTACCTGTTTTTGCTGAAAATCTAATTTATCAGATATGAGTACATAACTGCACCTGCTTAAACATGTAGAAACTAAACAACAAGGCTTTGAATTACCCTTGGGTCAACAAAGAAACCAATGGAGAAATTAAAAATATTACCTGGAGACAAATGAAAATGATGATATGAGCTCTCAGAACCTATGTGTTCCCACCAAAGTGGTACAAAGAGGGAAGTTCATAATAGAACAGATCCACATGAAGAAACAGAGAAAGTCTCAAGTAAATAATCTAGCCTTCTATGTGAATGAATTACAGAAGAACACATTAAACCAAAAGCCAGTAGGTGGTAGAAAATAATTAAAATTAGAGCAGAGATAAATAAAATTGAAATCAGAAAGTTAATACAAAATTTTAGTGAAATCAGGAGTAGATTCTTTGAAAGATTAAAAAAAATGTATAACCCTTTAGTTTGGCTTTCAGAAAGAGAGAGAGAGAGCGAATCCCAACTTAAAATACATCAGAAATGAAAGAGTAGAATTTACAGTAAATACCACAGAAATAGAAAGAACCATTTGCAAACAAATTGAACAGTCTAGAGGAAATTGACAAATTCTCTGAATCATACAAACTTTGAATACTGAGTCAGGAAGAAATGAGGAATTTAAAGTAATCACCAATACAGAAATTGAAACAGTAATCAAATGCCTCCCAAAAAACAAAAGTTCAGAGCTGGATCGTTTCCCCAGTGAATTCTGCCAAATTTTCCAAAAAGATTTAATATCTTTCCTTCTCAAACTCTTCCCCAAAATTTAAAAGGGAGGAATGTCTCAAGAATATTTTATGAGGCCAGTTTTACTCAGATTCTGAAAACAGATGAAGACAGAGACAGAGACAGACAGAGAGACAGAGACAGACAGAGACAGAGAGAAACAAAGACAGAGAGAGACAGAGAAGAGAGAGAATGAGAAAATGTAGCAAAAAAGGAACTGCTGCCTGGACTCCCAACCAGGCTTCCATGAGGGTTCTGGCAACCCCACTGGCTCACACAAAGCTTACTTCTAATGGCTTTGTTTCTCTTGTCAGTCTTGTTCTAATTTGTAGCATTTCCACTCTATTACTATTGTGTATTTTTCATATTTAAGGTGACAACTTCCAGTCATGCTAAGGTGCCAGCTGGACAGCTCAGGTTATCTCTTTAGCTACACGTGTTCATTGCTTTTGTTAGCATGATAACTACAAAGGTGCAGAGGTTTTGAATGGTTCACCCCAACCTTACATTTCTCATTATCCCTGTTACTTGACCTTTCAGCATCTGAAGATGGATGTGTATTCACTATATTAAACACTTGATAGATGTTATCATAGGAGTTTATCACAAGAGTAGGTAATGTAAGATGAGCTCTGTTATTAAGTGTTACAATCATTCCCATTCTACAGAGGAGGAAACTGAAACTGAGAGGTTAAATAACATTTTCAAGTGGTAGAATTGGGGTGAAGACCTAGATCTTCCTGGTGCAACTCAATGTGTGGCTGGTGGCTACTCTCAGGTCAGCCAGCAGGACTAACCCTGTTCTCATGGCAGTGCTCTGAGTTTGGGGGTTTTTTGGACTTCAGATTTTTGAAATTTTAAAATGACACCTTATGACCTGTCCGTTGAAATGCAGAATCCAAGTTTTAATTCACAAATGATTGTTCCCTACGAGACCTCTTTCGTTTTGCATTTGCAGGTGTATGGTCTTAGGATCTCAAAGAACATTAGTCTTTTTCCCTATTTTTTTTCTTCCTAAGACAATGTAGAAATGGTTTAGCTGAAAAATGAGAAAATTGAGAGGTATGAAAGGGAAGTTCAAGTTTGTGAGAATGGAGTAGATTCCTAGATGACCAAAGGGGAAGAACTGGGAACAGTTGAGATAGCACAGGGATAACAGTAGGTAAAGTGTATTATCATTGCCCCCCAGGTTCTAAGGCTCTAAGCAGTGCCAGGGTAAGAAGTATATCTGATGCTCACCAACACCTAGCATGGTGTCTGACACACGGCAGCTCAGCAATTGCTGGAGGAATGATGGCTTGGATGAATGGGGATTTTTATTGTCATCAATTCCTTTCTACCTTCACAAAAACAAGTGAACCCCTGGAAGGTTTCAATTCATGATTTCCTTCCCTCCTCAAAGTCCAAATACACACTCAATCTCAGACTGACTACCCTTTAGGGGTCTTCTTTTTTACCCTTGTCATTTCCCTGAGTTTGCCAGTACCACTCACTTTCTGCTTGTCTTACAGTGTGTGTGGCAGAATGGTGATGGGGGTGGCAGGGGAAGTTGTCTACCAGCACACAGGGAGATCGTTCTCTTAATGGCAGCCTCAGAGAGATAACCCTGCCCTTCAGGAACATAACAGTAGGAGACTGACACAATGATTACGAATTCTATGTTCTTTCCTCAGAACTTTTACACCAGAGGGCACGCCAGGTCTCCTATCACCGCTTGCCATCAAGGCTTTGGGGTTTCAAGTTCATCTGTGTTATTCATAAGTTAAACTTGCACCAGCCTCACTGATTTTCTTAGTAGACTTGGTTGTAAAACCTGTCTATCTTTTGGCAAGATTTGCCTTGTTTGAAAGGGGTTGTATAGCAATATATTATTACTCTAACTTCACTGCAGCTTTTAGTTTAATTCTCACTATAATTACACTGTATCCTTGATCTATAAACGAGGATAAATGCATCTCATCCAAGTGTACTGTCCCGTGTTTACTGAAGGGAGGCTCTAGTGTCATTGACCTTTGTTTTCTTTTACAGTCATCCAGCAGTTTTTACCCCAAATGCACATTAGAACAAAAAAACTAGAGGACAGTAAGGGGTTGTACCTTTTCATTTTTAAAGGAATTCCTAGGTGACTCTAATAGGTAGCTGGTCATGAAAACTACCTGGACCAGCTGCCTCATCAACAATGACAGGTCCCCATATGATGCCTGAGGTCTTAACTGTGTAAGTGACTTCAGGAAAGTACAGCTGATTCTTGAATGAGCCCCTGATACACTTTGCATCTGACTCCTTGTGTAGAGTCAGGTGAGAAAGGCTGAAACCTTTGTGAGAATGTTCATTAGCACACACAACAAGGAATGAAAGATCCAGCTGGATCCAGTGGAGGTTAGGGTACTGATACCCTTGTACTTACCAGTATCCCTGGATGCTTTCTCCCTGAGTGCTAACACAGCAGACAGACTCTAGGCCTCAGTGGGGGCAGCTTAGAAAGCACGCACAGCAGAAACTACAGCTCCTTGCTCTGCACCTTCATCTAAACTTTTGTGGTCACATTTGTGAAGTTATGGTTGTGTGTCCATCTGGAGTTGGAAGACAGAGGGATAGTCTTGCTACAACTAAAAAACAACTGGTCCCACTTCACTGAAGTGTGTGCTCAACTATTGTTTTCTCATCACTGAGAAAAATGAGTGCCAGTTACTTTGATAATTCCATAAGCAGGATGGTTCTACCCACCTAGTAATCTCCAGCTGAATACTTCTTTCCCTGTTGTGTGTGCTAGTGAACACTCTTACACAGGTTTCAGCCTTCATCACTTGAGTCTAACCAAAGAGTCAGATGCAGAGTCCTCCAGGAGCTGATTCAGGGTCATGTGAAACCCTTCTAAGGAACTATCACCAAAGTTTCCTGATCTCAGATCTCACCTGCCTCTTCTCCCGTCACACATTTTAAATGATTCAATATGTACAAATACCCATGTTTCCAGAGTCTGAAATCTCAGGACAATCTATTGAAATGCTATCAGGTACACACCCTCACAAATGAGACTTGATGTAGCTAAGGCTCCATACAGGCCAAGGAGCACTGGGTATGGAGCAGAGACTGAATGTGGTTAGAGTGGAGCACTCCCAATCCTAAATTCTTCTAGTCCTGTTACTCATCCAGGAAAAAAAGAATGGCACCAACTTTTCCTAACCCAGAGTTCTGTTGTGGTGGGAGTGGGGGGGTGAAGGGGATAGTGGCAGGGATGGGGAGGGAGTAAATTGGAGAGTGCTATTGACCTGTGGTTTACTATGAGGTGTAGTTTTTTCAATAGAATTGTCCCTCAGTTGCTTCAGGTTTCACATTCATGGATTCAGTTGGATGGAATGAGTGTATGGATTTTACCTCTAGAACCCAATGTATGCTACTGAAATGTTGCTCACAGTTTGGGGTTGCCCTGATGAGGGACTCTGCTGTACCTACCTGCTTGATTCAGTTGGGAGCTCACGAAACTTTCAAATTCATGGTAGAGGGTCTGAACCTAAAGTTGGTGATGTTATATTGAGATGGGAAAGGTATGTGTGTGCATGTATTTGGAAAGTTAATGAGCATAAATGAGCTCATGCACAGAGGAATGAATGCAGGGGAAGGAGGGAAAGAGGTGATTATTGGTGTGATGTTCCTGTGTAACCAAGAAGGGCTGGAACCCAGGTGGCCGTGGAGAGGCTGGCCTTAGACAGGAATGTTGGTCAGCTAGTAAGATCACATGGAAAGTTTGTAGGAAGGGTGAAGGAATAGCAGAGGATCTTAATAAACAGAGTAAAGCTAGAGAAGTGGTGGGCAGAGAGAATGTGAGCAGAAAATGGCAGAGACATGGATTCCCAAAGGGGCCCTGAGATTTTTGCTTAGAACTCAGAATAAGACTGCAGTAGAGAGCATTGTCCTCCAGCTGTCTGGATGCAGATGCAGTGGACAGAGCTCAAAGACTATAAGCATAGCGAAAAGATAATGGGGAAGTTAAACTGGCCAAAGCATGTGATGGTAAGTTCAAGGGCATACTGGATACTGGAATTTCCAGGGGAGGACAAGCCCCCAAGCAGAACAGCGAGGAGTTGGGAGTCTTGTGGAGTCCAAAAATTGAAGAGAGTGAGGTGGACTGCTGGAATCAGGTATAGTGGTCTGCTGCCCATGGAATTCTTCTACGATGAGTATGGTTGAAATACATTATTGATTGGGGGGGGGGGGCTCAGGGCCCGGCAGCATGGTCTGGTGAAGGGGGGGAGGGTTGGCAGGGGGTTATGGGTGGTAGGGGTCATTCCCTCTGGTCTTTTCCAAATCCAGTCAGCCATCACCAGAAGCAACTAAATCAGTGACTCAATGGCAGTTGCACATGAAATACAGAGGTGAAAAACAAGTATTCTGGAACAACGAACATGTCAGATCCATGGGACACAGGACTATAAGACTAATTTTAGAGACAAACTGCCTCAGAAGTACAACAACGATGGGGATGGAATATCCCATTCAGAGATGCCTTCTGCATGATCAAAGGACCCTCCTACTTTAGGGGGTGAGGAAAGCCACAGAGACAGGAAGTAGCCACATGACGAACTGGACCAACCATCTGCCAGTGCCTATCTCAATCCAAAAAAATGGGTGCACAAACTTTGGCCAGAGAAACACTCCCTATGCCAGCAATCAAAGAAGAACAAAACAAAGAAGGAACAAAATATGACAGAAGATGGGCAGGAGCAGCTAATCAGAAAGAAGGAAGAGGTACAATCATGTGTGAACTGGTGACCAAGAGCAGCAAAAAGACACTTGGAAAACTAAGCACAGGCCACTGTGTCCCAGGAAACCACATCTACACCAGACAAAAAGACATTGCTACAGGAAAGAAGAGAAAGAACCCAAGGGGCTAAAAATTAAACAATAAAAGGCAATGAAAGACGAGATAGAGAGACCAGGGGTGTAGGATGAGGGATGGGGAAGGAACACCCAAAAGGCAAATGTAAACAAAATTTATTCAATAAAAATGTATATTATTAAAAGAAAGAAAGACAGAAAGAAATACATTGTTGACAGTCTGGTTTGCACTGATCCAGACTTAGCTTTACTCAGATTCACAAGGACACAGGTAGTTGGTTGAAAGGCTGTCTTTGTTGGTAGACCATGAGGCTTGTAACCACAGGTGGTGGTTTGAGTCTCATGTTGGGTGGACATTTTATTTTGAGAGGAGAGGAGAGTGCAGGGGAATAGAGGAAGGAGGAGAGGAAAGGATAATTATATATGTTTGAAAAATTATGAAACAAAGATTTCTACCTTTATTCTTTGTGATTCTAGCTAAAGATTTGTCAATTTTGTGCATCTTTCTGAAGAAACAATTCTTGACTTTATTGCTCCTTTGTATTATCCTTTTGATTTCTATTTCATTTATCTTTATACTCTAATATTTGCTATCTACTTCTACTAATTTTTTATTTTGTTTGCTCTTCTTTCCCAAGTGCTTTAGGTGTCGATTTGTTTCTTATTTCTTACTGTAGCTTTGTTTTGCAATGGACTCTCAGTATAGCTTTTGCTGCATTCTGTATAACGTGGGTCTTCATTTTTGTCTGTCCCTGGGTATTTATAATTTCTACATTAATATCCTCAAAAGTAAGATGATTATTGAGAAGTGTGTTGTTCTGCATCCTATTCACTCTTTATAAATATATTGACACTTGATTTTTATCCCAATTTGTGATCTTTCTTTGAGAATATTTCATGTACACTTGAGAAATATGTAAAGTCTGCTGTTTTGGGGTAGAATGCTGTGTCTACTACACTCATCTTATGTAGAGCATCCTTTGTTTATTTTCTGTATTTGATATGTCCATGGTGTTGTCAATGTTGCTCTTTGGTTCTATTAATAATTTTTAAACTATTTTGATGTTCTATCATCTGGTATATATATAGTGTTAATAATTTGTATTGTATCAAGCCTTTAGTCATTATATGATGCCAACCCCCATCTATTTTTTGAACTAAAAATCAAAACTGATGTAAGTGTAGCTATAACTGCCATCTTTTATTACCATTTGCTTGTAGAATTAGCTTCAAACTCATACAGTAGGCTTGTATTTGTCTGTATAGATGAGTTTCCTGTGAACAAAAAAAGTCTTAGACTTTGTTTTATGATCCATTCAGACTCTCTATACACTTTAATCAGTGAATTCCACCTATTTATATTTATGGTGATTATTGAAATTTAAGTATTTATTGCCTTTTTGTATGTTTTCATAGTTTGTCTGTGGTCATTTATTATTTCCTTGCTCTCTTCTCTTGTACTTTGACATCTTCCTTTTGTATTATGCTTGGGTTTCCTATTCAATTTCTTATGTTTCTTCTATGAATCTTTGTTTTGAGGTTACCTTGAGGTTTATGTCTATAGTTCTATACTTGTGACTTAATGAATGAATTGATCTCAAACTTGTTCTGATGGTCCACATTTTCACTCTCCTATCCCTCTATATTGTATATTTTTGATGTTTTACTGCTTCTAGATAGAATTTCATTTCATTTTATGAGTCCCTTTAGTATTTCTTGTAAGACCTTGAACAATGTGGGAGAAAGGCCAGTGATGAATTCTTTTAATTTTTGTTTGTCTATAAAGTTCTTTATCCCTCCTTCAATTCCAATTGATAGTCTAGCAGGATAAAGTATTCTTAGTTGGAAATCCTCTTCTTTCAAGATTTGAAAATATAGCATGGCATTTCATTCTATCCAGCAATTTTTCCACTGAGAAATTTGTAGATAATCTTATAGAGTTTTCCTATTGTAAGACATTCTTTCTCTGGGTGATTTTAGTCTTTCCTTTTAATTAGTTTTTAGCAGTTTAATTATAGTGTGTAATTATGATACATCTTAGGATGTGTTTGTTTGGATTTATTTTGTTGGAAATTCTATGGATCTATTGGATCAAGATGTCTGTTTCCTTTTCCAAGTTAGGGAGATTCTTGGCTATCGTTTTTTAATAAAGTTTCTGACTCTTATTTCCTCCTGGGACTCCTATGATGCAGATATTGCTCCTACTGATATCTTGTTCAATTTTCTTTCTTTTTAATTCTTTTTTCTTTGTGTTGGTCTGTTTGTGTTTTTTCCCCTATCATGTGGTGAGTCTTGCTGATTCTATCAGCCACTTCTTTTTCCCTGCTATTGAGTGCTTTTGTTTTACTTTTTCATTGAGTATAGCATTCTTTAAGTCCAGTGTTTCTGTTTCTGTTTGAAGCTGTCATGTAACCAAGTATCATCACCAGTGGTAGGGGCTGTTCTTGATGCCAATTGTAGTGCACAGGCATCAGGCTCTTTATTGGTTTAAATAGTTACACAGACAAACCAGCAGGGCAGGGCAGGGCAGGCCGAGGGCCAGGGTTGGGGGGCTGGGTCCAGTGGGCCTTGGAGGTGTGTGAACCCTCCAGGCCCGCAGGAATCTTCATGCTTTCTCTGGTCACACTCTCTGGTTTTTTGTTTGTTTGTTTGTTTTGTGGTTGCTCTCCCATGCTTGTGCTTGTCTATCATGCTCTCTGTATCCCTCTATCTCCTCTCCCCTAGACCCAGATGTGAACACTTACACATGGGCACACTCACTGGGACACATAATCATGGGGAAGATGAAACAGCCCAGGTACCAGTTATAGGCTAATGGAGGAAAAAGCCTAACTCACCAGCCCTACAGAAGCTTTCTTGTATTTTCTCTACCCTTGTTGTAATTTTCATTTTAGATTTTTAATTATTTTTCTTATTTCAATTAAGTATCATTAGGACAGTTGCTGTCAATTCTTCTTTATGTAAATAACCTAGATCTGGATTTAGGTAATTCTAAGGTTGGGGGGAGGTATTCCATCATTTGTGGTATATTCCTCTGTCTTTTCATTTTTTTAGTATTTATGGACTGAGCTAATCAGGTTCCTCTCCCTAACTTTAACTGTTGGACTTTTATTAAAATGATAAGATCCAAGATATAATCCTGGGCTGTTTCTATGATTTCTGTTGTTTGTAAACTGATGCCCTGTTTGAATGGTTGCAACTGTAGGGCTAGTAAAGGAACAGAGGCAGGCAGTGCAGGATAGAGAGGTTGATACTAGAGTGAACTAAGTCTTCACATCTCCTAAGAAGCCTCAGTTGCCCAAACTGAGTGAGTGAGTGAGTGAGTGAGTGAGTGAGTGAGTGAGTGAGTATGTGTGTGTGTGTAGGGGGAGGAGGGAAGGTGGGGAGGAGGCAGCAGGGAAGAGGTTGTCTATGTAGCAATCCTCTTCTCTACAACTGTTCCTCAGTCAGGACTTTTGCAAAAGCTTCTGGAAAATATTGGCTCTTCAACTGTGGTCCAGCTTTGGTTTCTGAATTGTGTGACCAGTATTTTCCCCAGAAGTGTGGGAATGATTAGAGTGAGCTCGGAACTAAGGTTTCACAGTCCAAGGCCAGAGGGCATGTTTCTCAGGATCTGGTGGTGCTGACCATAAAAGATCACCTCCCCTTGCAGCCTCCCTCAATGCTTTCTTGGGTTTGTAGCACCAGCAGAGTGGGCTTAGGATGTGCTTAGGATGCTTAGGATGTGCTTAGGATGGAGCCATGACTGGGATCTGTTCCTAGTGACTTTAATGTACTGAACCTTCCCTGGAGCACAAGCCCCTGCTACCAGGACCTAGGTGCTTTAAATTCTGATTTGAGACAGCAAGCACAGTAGGTGATGTTACTGCACAGTGGCCCCAGGCAGGACAAATATTTCCACTGACACAATAGCCTGCCTCCACCCATTCACACCAAGATTCTCTACCCAGGTCTCCCTTACAAGTTTAAGCTCCAGATACTCTGTAGGAGGCAGGGGTGAGTAGAGCCAGTACAAGCTGACAGCTGTCACCTTAGATAAGCTCTGTGCTATTACTTACAAGGGCTGTCCAATGATCTCAAGCTACCCTCAGTGACCGAGTATGGGGTTTTTCACCCTGGCCCTTTTTCTTTGGGTAATTTTTTGTAATATGGTATCTGTCTTTTCTGTGTCTGTCTCCTCCCCTGGCATTCAATCAGGTATCTCTACTCCCCTGAACCCCATCATCCTCTGTAGATAGATACCTTCATTTTCCACTCCTGGTTGTGGGCCTCACCCCTCCCCTACAAATGCAGTTCCCAGGATCTAACATCCTCCATGTAAATATGAGCCCTTCCATCACTAAAACAAAGAAAGACTCCATGTCCCATCCACTCCTCCCTCTCTTGGGTGGCACTAACATTTCACACAGAATTATATTACAGTTTTCCTACTTTCTCTCTGTGTAGCTTATCCTAATAAGAATGATGGTCTTACCCTCCAGTTGTCCATCATAGACTGTTTGGCTTTTGGTATTGAATCTGAATAGTATTTTGCTGTAAATGTGGGGAGGAGGCAAATAGCTCTTTACTCATTTACCATCTTGCTGGAACTTCTTTATCAGTTTTTATTTTGAAACAATTGTACCTCAACCGGAAGCTACAAATAAAAAATATGTATAGATCTATGGTCAGGTTGGAACTTTTGTTCTTTTCCTGGACCTTTGGTCAGTTTCTCTATATTCTGTGTATTAGTTAAACCATCTTATATTTATCTTTTTCCTTCTAACTTATTAAATAAGCTTTGCCTTTAAAAAGAGACTAAGGAAAGACATCTTCCTATGCCAGTAGCCACAACTTTAAACACATTCTTATAAACAGTTACATAACAATGGGAAAATAGATTTATGTTCAGAAAATATGGCAGCTTTTGGAAAAGTTGCTATGATGAAAAATTCAACACATTTCAATTTCAATCCCTGAATCATTTATCTCATTTTATTAAATAAAATTGAAAACCATATTCTGGGGAAAAGTCAGATTCTTTTCCTGGTTTCCATCAATTCTCTCCCTGAAAACAGAATACCTGTCTCTGGGAAAAGCTGAGGCTGTGTCTCTAACTTTAATCATAGTTGTTTCCATTCTTTAAGGTTCTCTCTCTCCTTGTTTGGAAAGGCAAAAAAAATCTGCTACTTACTTCAAAAATGGCCTTTTGTCCAGTATGCTGGACACCACCCAGGAACCCCATGAAAGCCACTAGGGGTGGGCAGATCTATTCAGATCTGGTCACAGGGCAACAGTAGAAAGGTGGTGAAAAGTTATTGCTGCAGCTTGTAGGGAGCAAGGTCCTTTCAGGTGGTCTGTAGCTCAGAGTTGGCTCTTCTTTCAGAGGGGATGTTGAGGTGCCTCTGCAGACAGCATGGCTGACAAGAGTCTGTGGAGATGCAGTGTGGTGGATGGTTGCTGCCTGGAGAACCAGGCGAGGGTCAGGAGAGTTGGCAACCCAGAACTTGGGTCTGTCTCCTCTCTGCCAAGTTCAGACCAGGAGGGCTCTGACTTGAGAGGATTGTAGTGCAATAAGAAGGCATTTGAGGGTGAAGAAAAAAAACCTAATAATATGGCCAAAGGTTTCCCCCTGAGTCCCCAGTGAGGATGGAAAGCTGAGACTGCTTCTCTCAGAAAATCAACATGATATAATACTTCTTTGCCCCATTTCACCTCACATGCTGCAAGTTCTCTTCTGTTACTCTTGTGCTTTGCAGTCCCAATGGGAGGCTTCCCTGAACTTTCTGAAGTGTCCTTACCTGGACCTTATCCTGGATGAGTGCCATACCTGGATAACTGTCTGAGTATTCTGGATTTTTGATGGATCATACTTCCTAAGGTTAGCTGGACTTGTTATTCCACCCCTATCCCCATTTTGGATCTTCCAGGATTCCCAAATCTGGAAGCTAGAAGTCACTGTTGTCTCTTCTCTCCATCTACCCACACACCTAGGGTCTGTCTTCAGTTCTCCTTAACTTATGATCTCATTGCTACTCTCCAAGGCTTGACTGATTTCTACTTGATTGACCAATAAGAGAACTCAGAACACTTCCAGGGAAGTGGTGGATCATTACCTGTGTCTCTGACTTTAATCATCAGTTTTTTCCACGCTTTAAAGTTCTCTCTCTCTCTCTCTCTCTCTCTCTGTCCTTGTTTGGAAAGGCAAGAAATCTGCTACTTGCTTCAAAAATGGCCTTTTGTCCAGCATGCTGGACACCACCCAGAAACCATGTGAAAGCCACTAGGAATGGGCAGGAGTATATTTGGTGATTTATTTGGTTTAAAGCTCAAACTTTTTTCTGTACTCTGGAGTGAAATGTGGTGCTTGGGGAATAAGACTAGAAGTAGTATGGAGGGGAGATGGGAATCAGGGAACAAACACTGGGCAGAGACAGATCCTATAGAGAAAGGAATTTGGGGCCAGAAAATACTGAGATTAGGGATATTTCAGAGATTTCAGACAGGTAGTGTGTAAAATGCCACAATTCTCCCCATAGAATTGGGGGAGAGTTCCTCATCAGTCATTAGTGCTTTGGGGAGTTAATTGATGTTTTTTAACATGTTAGTCTTTAGACCCATGTCAGGTGAGATTCATTCCGTGGTAAGTTCAATCATCCTGGCTTCTTCCTGCAAGTTCAGTTTTCTGGGTCTCTCTAGTTTCCGGATCATTTCAGCACACTCAGAAGTTCCACTGTCTGTGAAAGGCACCACAGATTCCCAAATGGTGAGTAGTCAGCCCCTGGGCATGTGTCTTGTGAACACATGGCAATTTGTTGTCTTTGTACCTCTGCCAGGGACCCCAGTCACCTGTTCGTGCCTTTTCCCAGCCACACAAGTGAGGTGCAGGAGTCTGTCACTTCTAGCCCGTCTCTTTGTCCCCTGTGGTTTACACATTTGTGTATAAATGCTACAGCCTCTCATGGGTTTCTCTTTCCCTTCCTTCCTTTGTCATCGTTCATCATTTCCCACTTGAGTCATCAACTCATCAGAGGAGGTGTTCCCACAGTGCCAGTGGCAATGACTACTCAGCCTGTATGCCTGTGTATGAGCCGTGCAATGTGCCAAGAGCATTAAAGTCCTCGGAAGCTGGCAGCACTGGTGGGGAACTCCACGAGTGTTATCAAGGCCACCAGTATTATCAAGGCAAGTCAGCCTCTGCCCTGAAGAGCACGTCAAAGGAAGACTAACAGAGAAATTGATGGACCTCATTCTACTCAGAGCTACTGAGTGAGGTGGGCCATGGCAGGGACTGATTGCCATCTTACCTCCAGACCCACAAGTTGCCACCAAAGAGGGCTCTGGAAATGCACATCAGGAGGGAGCCTTGTCTCTGGGGATCTGCTGCCCTGGCAAGCAGGAGAGTGCCTGTCTGGCCCTCCCTTTCCCCTAGCTCCTGCCTAGCAGATGGACTTCCTCCTGCTTCTCCTGACTTTGGGCGAAGATGGTTGTGAGCTGAATGAAACACAAACTCATGAATCTCATGAGTCTCTGTATCCCGAGGTCTTCAGTGGACCCCCTGGCACACAGTAGGGATTCAGCAGTGCTGCTGTTACCCAAGAAAAATCAAACCTACATTACTGGGTTTATTAGGATTGCTCGAAGGGGGCGTGTTACATGTAAGGGTGGAAGACTGGAATAGGGAGAGACAAAAAGAAAAAAAAAAGAGCAGTTCATGGGGATCACAGGCAAGTCAAAGGCAGAGGCCTGGGTGGGGCATTCCAGGCCCCCGCCCACCCACCTGAGAATAAACAAAACAAATAGGAGGAGGGAGAAACCAGCAGCCTGGGCCATAGAGGATAAGCCGGTTCTGTGAAGGGCAGGTTATTTTGCTGCCTGCCCAGAGTCAGCCACTGTAAGCTCCCGTCCTGTCTGAGACTGTGGCTGACATGTCTCCCCAGTGAATACAAAAATACCCAAAGGATGGAGCTCTTCAGCAGCAGTTGCTTTTCATCTTTGAAGTTCACAGGCTGAAACAAGTTGCTTTTGCAGTCTCACACAAACCGCATGCAGAGAAAAGAAAATGCCGGTAATACAGCACTTTTTCCCTTCACTTTGACTGAGTCTGATAGGAGTTTGTCCTTTTAACTAGTCTGCAGCAAAAGTAAATTCTAAGCTGAGAAATCATTCAGTACACACTGAAGAGGAAAATGATAAAATGCCGTTAAGGGGTTGCTTGGTTTGGGGGTGTGCTGTCGGCACCCCCAAATCAATTATCATTACCTGTAGAGATTTTCCTGCCTTTTTGTATTTTGGAAAAAGATCAGGGAGCCATCTGTCTGTTCCAGCCCGAATTTCTAAAGGTAGTGACTCTTTAAGATTCTCCTTGAAAAGATTTTTACCCTTTGGAAAAGAAAGGCTATTCGGGACAAGCAGCTTTATTAGTAAATATTAGTCTCTGCTTTCAGTGTGTGCTAATTGCAGGAACTAGTTCAAAGTGCAGGATAAAGCAAAGATGATCAGTGCTGAGGAGAAAATGAACTTCCTTCCAAGAAAAGGACTAAGTGAGAAGCTCAGTGTTGAGTGGGGATGATAGGCAAACTCCCCTGCCCGCCTCATTTTTATCAGGTCTTCCCTACCTGAAGGAAAAAACTTTTCTAGGTCATCTTCAGGAGGGAGTGAGCACCAGGGTCCAGGCCTGATTGAGAAACTGTCCTGCAGGCTGATTTATCCTGGCAGACGGCAGAGCTCTTCTTGAATGGTGATTTCAAAGAGTTAAACTGCTTCCATATGTCCAGCATGAGAATGAAGTTTGTAGCCTTTGGCAACCTCGGCTGAATCCAGCTGCAGCTGCTACCTGTGTGTTCTACTGTGTGTGCGTGTGTGTATGTGTGCGTGCATGCACACACACCCGCACGCCCTGTGTGTGCAGTGACATCTGAACCATGTTCCGACTGTGTCAATGAAACTGTTATGTCTTTGTTGGGGGAGATATTAATTCTGAGCAATTACAGCTCCCTCTCCCCTCACTCCCTCCCACCCCCCCTCCCCTCCCTTCATCTGCTCAGCAAGGACCATGGACCATGTCAAACAATATACAACAGAGAAGAATGCAAATAAACTTTAGTCTGCATACCCCAGCAAAGCAGTTAGCCGCCCACTTGCAAGATACTTAACTCTTGTACACATGATACACAAAGAACGCTAGCTACTTTCACCAATCCCTTTAGACCAAAAAAAAAAAAAAAAAAAAAGCAAAAGAACTGATCCTTGTCTTTCTATCTGTGAGGTTGTAGTTCCTCCTGCTAATAAAGGAGCTTTTCCCATGATGCAGTGTGATAAGGATTGGCCTACATGTAGTCCAGAAAGCCACCGCCGATGTTTCCTTGATTAGGTGTCTTATCTTCCATTGAGCTGCATCTGATGAAGATTGCTGACAGCATAATGGCTGGGAAAACATCGGACAGCTCCATAAAATGGCAGCTATGTTATGACATGTCAGCCAGGACCTGGTGGATGGTAAGTTTGGCTGATAACGTTTTTTTTCACCCTCCCCCTCCAAACTCCCCACTCCTTTCCTTTTGAGCTCCTCCTTTATTGTTCCATGCACGTGTTATAAAGTTCGCTGCCTGCGGAAAGTTCAAGCTCAAGTCGTGGGAGCCCGGGTGCCTGCGCACACCAGTGTGCTAGATAGGATTTCCCTGCTACTGTGGCCAGGGCTAGGCCTTCTTTTTAAAAAAGGCAGAGTGAGTTTTTGTTCACTTTTGGGGGAAAAGAAAATGCAAATGGTAGAGAGCCAGTCCCAGGCTGGCTGGTGTGAAATATATGGAGATGGGGTAGTTGGTGGAAGACTGGCGGCTTCTTGGCTAATTGTTCTTGCATTAGTCTTAAAACAGAGTTATGTACTCCTGTCTTTGGCTTCTCTGAATAATGATTTAGATAGTGTATTGTATCATATTGTGTGCGGTTCCCTCATCAGTATGCGACTGTCCCCCACGCTTTGCCTTAATTTGGAATCCACCTCCCTTTCAATGAATACTGTAACTGGAGCAACCACTGATTACTATGCCACTCAGCGTAATTAAATTTAGTTAATGAGGATATGCATATTCAGTTCATTATTTTTCTTTGCTCAGGCAAATGTGTGTGGGTTTGTTGTTGCTGGTTTGTGTGTGTGTGTGTGTGTGTTATCCCCATATTTGTCCAGCTGTAAATTGGGGAAAGAGGGAAAAACGGCATAAAAATCGAGGACATTGATAAATCCTGTGATTCAACTTAAAAAAATCATATGGAGAGTAAAGAAATGGTAACAGTTTGGGAAATGAAAATCTTTCATATCAAAAAAGTACTACAGGAAAACTTTCAATCTACTGATTTCTGTTGTGTGGACAATGGTCTCTTGTACGCAATAGTCGTGACATGAATGGGGAAAGCCTCGGCAGGCGAGCAATCCAGTGTGAAAATCAAATTCATCCTCCCATTAATTCATCTGAGTACTTATTTTCTTTCTTTGCTACCTTTCCTTCCCTCTTCTTCCCTTCCATTCTTTTTTTTTCCCTTCCTTTGCCCTTTCGTTTTTATTTTGACTGCCTTGCTGGCTTCCTTTGATAATTATTATGCTTACTGCAAGAGCTGCTTTCTCACAATTAGTACAGTTGAAACAATGGGCACTTTATTCTAGTTGGGGAGGGGTCTGGCCAGCCCTGGTGGTCAGCCATCCCCAGTGGCCAGACAGAGGAGCGCTCCTTCCGATTAGTCCTGGCTTCTGGCATTGCTAGGCAAGAGGGTTTCTTATGAATGTCTTTGAGTTTCCCAAAAGGTAGACATTGTATTGTGCTGGTGCTTCCAGGCTCTCCCTGAGAGCTCAGTGTGTAGAGAGGCTTCTATACACTGCAATTCCTCTGCGCTTTGTCATTAATGTGAGATGTGTGCGCCTGCAGGAAAACTTTCTGCCGCTGCTACTTGTTGCTGTTTTGAGTGCTCTGTATCAGAAAAAGGCCAGTTCCTCAACAAGAGACAGAAGCCTCGCTCTCTCTTTCTCTCTCTCTCTCTTCATTTTATTCCAGTTGAAATACATTTTATAAGTGCTATAAACTCTATGGTGACAAATTGCTTTTATGGTTGTGTCTCTCATTAGACTTTAGTACTTCATGTATACAAGGTGCCATGAACTCTTAAAATAACTGGCAGCTATTTGGAGAAAGATGTTGCAAACTGTTATGAAAAAGATTTGTTTTATGTGACTGTAGCAAGACTTGGAAGTGATGTTTTAATCGTTACTATGCCTTTTCACTATAATTTTAGGATGTTCTAAGAAGTGAATTTTTGAATCAATACTTTTACTAGTTGAAACCTTTGTTGTGTTAGAAAAAAAATCAAATGCTTTACTCTAAAAAAGTTTTACCTAAAATGTGGAGTTAGTTTGGGTTTAGTGAGATAATCATTCCCTAATTCTAGTTCCTTACCGAGAACATAACTTTCCAAGAGGCACATGTTATACTATTGTTAAAGATTTGTGTAAGCTGATTAGTCATTTTAAAAAAATACATCTTCTTTCATTGCCTGAGTATATGTACAGGGACAAGTTCAGAGGTAAAATATTAAGAAAATTATTTTGCATGAATTATTTTTGTGGTTGATCATTAGGGTACATGAATGATATGTAGGTTTCTTATTGAGGACAATTCAGTTTTAGCAAATTTTGTTAATTTGGGGGAAAATTTATAGAGGATTAATATTTAATATGTCATGGAAAACTTGGGTTGACAGATGTTTTGTGGAAAGCTAACTCATCAGATTAAATTAGTGCCTACCATTAGTCGTACTTGGAGGAGAGAGGAACCTGTGTACAGTTTCCTGGCTTTGGTTCTCTTTCTGATTTAAGGAATATTTCTAAAAGGTGTTTTACGTTTCCTGCAAACTAGTTTATTATGGTTCTCTCGCCATGATACAACATCTTTTATTTTTATAATTACTCTGGTGTTTCTGTGGCAGAAAGAATAGTGCTTCCCTATTTGGCATAATCAAATGAAATTTTAGTAACCAAATCCTGAATTCCATAGCTGCAGCGTTCAAGTATCCCAGCAATTGCTTCCTGACTTATTGTCTGTTTCACTTAGATTCTCTTATTGTGTGACAATGATCATAAATTCTACTTGACAGGGAAAAAACCCAAACAAGACATAGTTGTCCAATTCTACATCTGTTTTCCTTCCTAGATAGGCATGTTTTAGTAAAACAGAGGGAGGAAAAACATTTTATTGAGACAGCTAAAAATAAACAAGTACAAGAAGAGTAAACTCTTGCGTGTGTATGTGTGTCTATATTAAATATCATCTACATACATGCATCCTTATATTTTTACTTCTTCATTTTGTATGTAACTTCTTTCAAGGAGCAAAACCATGCAAGCAGTTTAAATTACAGTCAGTTAGCTATATTTAGAGTTCTGTTGATGGCCTTTCCCCATTATTTAAAAATACCACTTGGAATGTATCACATAAATAACACTCTTATTAATGGTTATTGATGATGCTCTATTTTCTTTTCAAACACTGAAAAACTAGCAAAAACAATGTTGGGCCTTTCCGTGCTATTTCATATTGCCTATTTAAAATCTCTCTCTGAGAGACTCATTAGACTGTCTTTGTCAGCTATTTGAAACTTCAGGGTAAATTGTATACATGATTTTTTTTTTTTAATTTCCTAAGTCTAATCCTTTGATCTCATCAGAACCAGGCTAGAACATTTGTAAATTTGCCTTAATCATGTAGGGCAATTTAAATATTAATCCCTAAAATTAACTTGAAAAACAAATAGTTAGCATGAGACCAAATTCTCACCCTTGTGTGAAAACTAACTAACTATTCATGTAAACCAAAACTCTAAGTAATTCTCATATTGTTAAAGGCAAAAGTCATGATTCTTGGTTGAACTTTAATTTATTCAATTGTGATGTGCTTTTTTTATTTTCCTTCAAAGAACATAATTTTCTTTTTGAAAACTGAGTGTATTGAAATACTGAATAGGTATCTACATGATTTTTTCATCTGGTTTAAGACAATATTAAGAGAATAACAAACATCACTTGCTTCTTGAAGAAAATCAAGATACAAATTTTAATTAAGTGACTGACAAATATCTATATAGTTATGACAACACTGAAAAAATGTTTCACAGCAAAATTTTCTCTTAAGTCCTTGAGAAGCTGAGGTGACCTTGGGTTTACAAATGACTATTTTTTATTGAAAATCCTAGAATTAACGCATCTTACAAAAGCTGAGACCACTGTACTATATGTTATAATCTGTATTTCATTTTATTTTAAGCAAAAGGGTTCTAAACAGTATACTGTTTTATTAACATGCTTTTATATGTATAGGTATATGTGTGTGTAGTGTGTGTATACATACATACATACATACATACATATATATAACAAGTTCTGCCCAGTTAATGATTAAGTTTATATTTCCATGGTAATTTAAGGGCCTTGCAAATATAAACCTGAAAACAAAAATTCAATATTTATTTTAAAATTTTATTTTCTTGCAATCAAAGCTAATACAAAATGTACAGATAATAACCGAGTTGCATGAAGTTTTTATGCATAACAATGAATTTATTTCTAATATTAGAAGTTATAAAAACTTACATTTCATTCCACAAAAGTCCTCAAATATTTGTTGAGGACTTTTTATGTGCCAAGCAGTGTTCTAGGTGCAGGAGTAACCAAAGATATCTCTCTATTCTATAATCAAGCCCATGTCTAGTATTCTTGACACAGTGGAGGCCATCATATTAATGAAGGGTATGAATAATTTCTGTTTTTTCCATAATGTTGGTGAATATGTAAACGTTTCATTGTGGAATTTGTCACTCATTTTCAAAGGTAGTTTGTACATCTTCTCAAAACTCTTAGTCTAGGGGCAACCATTAAATTACCATTACCTAAGACTTCTCCTGTACAACTAATGATGTACATGAAGACTAGCAGTTTGTTAAATACCAGTTCTGATTAAAACAACCACAATAGTGATGATGATGATAGTGTTTGAGTGGAAAAATGATTTTAACATCTATGAGTAATGTTAATATTTTTTAATTTCAAATTTTGTTATAAACTGGTTGCCCTCCTTTAATTAGACATCTTCTATATTCCTATATTCCTCAGTGGTGATGCATTTTCAGTTGTAATACCATTTTAATATTTTAAATAAATAAACCTCTATGGAAGATGTGGGAAAATACATTGTTGCTCTTCCAAAATACTTATCTGGGAATGATTTTTATTTCATTTTCCATGATTTATTTTTCACTTACATGCTTCTATAGCAAATGCAACATATAAACTTCAGATAAGGGAAAGTATTCTTTGGGTCCTATCTTAATAAACAGTGATTAGATGGATATTAATTTAATCAGAGAGTAAGGAAACACAAGTGCCTGTCTATCCTCTTTTCCAGTTCTTTTTTGGAAGAGAAGGGTCATGTTCTCAAGGAGAGTTATCTCCTCTATCTATGGGAAAGCTGGTGTTGATTTTCCAGTTTAGAGACTCATCAACAAAGAGAGATATCTGATGCTCATAACGTCATTGAAACTACAGCATATTTCTAGAACATAGCTGAATGATGTCAATCACTACCTCTAGACTTTTTTAATTCCCTGGGATTGTAATGTTGTGGCATTTTCTGTGCTACAGTTTTTAACATATACTCTGAGGGGCTGAGGAGGAGAACTTGGATATAGAAAAATATACTAGTGAAAATATAGTAAGTAAGAGAAAGGGAATTACACTCCTCTGTTGCATCTCAGAGTACTAAACACTAGTAGTATTGTATCTTTTTTATGAAAGATGTTTTTAATACTAGAATTTTGTTAAGGGATATATATCATTATGCTACATATTTCATTAACTCTAAGCATTTTAAATTTATTGCATTATAGTGTTTAGTAAAGAGCCAGGAGTATTGGAAGTACTCAATGAAAATTAATTATGATAATTATTTTAACTTATACTTATCATGCCTTACAGTGGGGCAGATTTAACATGTACCAGACAGCTTTAGTAGCAGTCTTCATTTCTCAAGTTAGAGCAAATTTTAACCCAGCACCTCTATTAAAAAAAATGACTTTATTTAAAAAGCATTTAAAAAAACTTCTCACTACTGTGTTCATTTTCTGAGGTTATGACATAATGGATATGTTTATGAGCACAGGACTGAATCCTGGGAAATGTAGATTTGG
This sequence comes from Uropsilus gracilis, assembly GCA_004024945.1. NCBI lineage: Eukaryota > Metazoa > Chordata > Mammalia > Eulipotyphla > Talpidae > Uropsilus > Uropsilus gracilis. The sequence goes on from PVHY01001670.1 coordinate 93,265, forward strand.
TGGCCTTTGGCAAATGAATTTGCCCCTCTCGCGGCTGGTAGAGCCAGCTGTAAAGTGCAGATAATCATCCTCATTACTTGTCGCTCCAACCTGTCGAGAGGATGAATGATTTGGAGTCCATGAGACACCTGGTGAATGCAATGTAAATACCGAGTTCAGGACACATACCTAAGGGGGCTAATATAAGCTATGGCTATTTATACAGCCTCAGATCTGAGTACTTAGTAGGTGCGCCAACAAATATACTTTCCTTTGGGGCTTTCATAAATACATTGATTTTTTTTTGTAATTCACATCAACTTTGGCGGGGGCGGGGGGAGTGTTTGTAGATGGCATACATTAAATAATTCCCCCAAATTTACCACTTTCTCTTTCAAAATGTAAATTTCTTAAAAGGAGACCATCCAGAAGCATTTCCTTGAGCTTAGTGTGAGATTCAAAGGCTGATACTACATATTAGCTGAACTTTTAATATTAAACGCTATGATTTTAAGGGTAAAAGAAATCAATGATCACCGAGGGCCTCGGATTTGCCAGGTGTTTGCCAAGTACTTTGGGAGGCAATTTATACCAATCGTCTCATTCTTTTTCAGCACAGCACAATAAAATAGGCATTAGCAGCCCCGCTTCACAGAGGAGCCCACTGGTCTCTGAGGCGGAACAACTTGCTGAAGTGCATTCTGCTAGGAACTAAGGAGGGGGGAGGGGACAGGAGAACATTGACGTCTATGAAGTTTAGGTTTTGTCTAATTCTCACTCCCACCCCTCCAGAATCCACCAATCAACCCCGCTTATCGTTCATTGTTAGTGTCCCACAGTCAGGTATTTGCTCTGCACCTCCCTGGCCATCCGCTTCAAGCCCAACCTCATGTCCAGGCTCAGTTTTCCCTGTGTGGTTAGTGGGCAGGCAGTTTGCTCGAGCTGTGTCTGAGAATTGCACAGCTCCAAAACTGGAGGTGGCTGAATTCTTTGGAAATGTGATTCCATTCATCTTTCCTCAAGACAATTAGACTCGCTATAGTCATAAACCATCTGGGAAAAATATTTTGGAAAGAAATTGGCAAGCAAAGCGTTTCCATTTTCAGGTTTTGATGATATCTGTTTACCTCATGGGGCTCTTATGAGGCTCCAATGAGATAATACATAATAAAAGACTTGAAAACTGTAAAATGCAAAACAAATCGAAGGTACACATATTATTATCTGATAGCATGAGGCGTGGGTAAAGCAAAGAAAGGTTTCCCAGAATTTTGCCAGTAGAACATACAATAATGGCAAATTTCCTCCAGGCAACAGAGAAAATGTTGGGTGTCTAAAATGTTATATGATGCACTTCAGATTTTTCTACCGCTAAACTCAAAATTCTAAACAATGCAGTACTAGTTCACTAATGTCCCATGCCATGGCGGCGAAATCCACCACCTCTTTTGAAACACGTAATGGGAAGACATGAAGTCAGGAACATTTCCAAAGTGTCACCTGCAACATCTTGAAGTTAATGTCTAGGTTTTTGATTAATAAGTTTGTTTTTTCACTGGTACTGCAGATTATATTCAATATATTATATTCAATATATTATAATAAACATTTTATAATATATATTATCATTCTTCAATGAAGTTTTTATTTTAAATCACCCTTCTCATATATTTCATAGGAGAAGTTTAGCTTATCATGTAATTCATCACATTATGCTACAAATAGGATTTTTTTCCTTTTATTTTCAGTCTTGTTAGAGTAATTAATATCAGCATCTATTTGAACTAAAATGCCCTAGCATATTTGATGTTTTTTCATGTTGTATGTAAGCTGTATTAATGTTTCAATATAAATGAGCCTACTTTATTACATGACATTTATTATTTATGGATACAAGATTTCCCTTTTATTATTTAGTTGCTCAGGTTTGCAACCCAGATTATAAATCCTGAGAGGGTGGGGACCAGGTCCTATTAACCCACACTAAACAGTATTTGGCACATAAATGTCCCTTCATAAATAGTTATTAAATTGCACCAAGAGATCACTCTCCATTTCTCAGACAGAGTGATGTCAGTGAGTTCTCAAGTTCCTAGTTGCTCGGTGACAATGGGTTTCTCATCTGTGCGCAATCACACAGGAATCACGGTGCTGTCCTTTTTAAGATCTAGTTTAAATGTGCTGGAAGCGCGTAGGAATTGTGATGAAATTAGCAGTGAAATTTTAAAACTGAGGGGCAGAGTGGGAAAAATCCCCAGGAACAAAGCAGTGAATTAGTCTTTCCCTTCAAGCAGACAGGTTCCCGGTTTCTACCAACTGTTCAGGCAACAGACCAACCAGCCCGCCTTATCAGCCACCAGCACCCTACTCCTCTGAATTCCACCCCTGTTCATAGTGACAAAAACCTCCCGGGGGGTAAGTCAGAGAATTTGGAAAAGACTAAAATAATTTGAGGAATCAGTGACCAAAGCAAGGTGACTTTGGAATAAGTGAAATTTCTATTTAATATCTTTTTTTTCCAAAAAAAAAGTAAAATTGAGAAAAATAGATTACTTTTCCATTGTAAAGTTTTGGTTATTTTCCATGTGTGTTACTTTATTGTAATGTTGGGAAAGCCCGAGTCAAGAACTGATATTTTAGCATTCAGTGTTTGGGTGACATCTCAGGGGACATACAGGGGTCATCAAAAATCTTAAATGTACTGGATAGAATATGGAGAAACGTGGATCTTTGGGAAAGTGAAAAAGAAGTTACCTAAGCACTTGTATGCAGTTAGAAGAAACTGCTTCTAAATGTTCTTAAGAAAGAGATGTTTAAAGTGAAAGAACCCATTTGTGTGGAGATCTGGTTCAACCAGTCAATTGCTGTCTGAATGAAAACTGAAAACATCATTTGCTGTGGCAGCGCTGATGGTGCTCCCGAATAATAAACTCCTCAGCCTGTCTTCCCAGGCCAGACAGTCTCCACCCTACTCTTGTGACCCTCTTTCCTTGGTGCTGTTGTAAAGTGAATTTGGGAGGATATTCCGGAAGCCCCTGCAAAATACGTGAGCCTTCTTAGCTGGATGGTACCGTCTATATATGAAGTCTTTGCACACATAACAGCAACTAGTGCAATCACTGCTTTTGTTGATTTCTCTACTCCCATGCTTCTTTTCATATATTTTCATGCACAATATACTGGGGGACATGGGGAAACAAGTGCTTTTGCACCATTCCTTCTGTTCCTAACCACGCTGGTCATTGCCACAAGCAGGGCCTTGTTCCCTTCCAGCACACAGTCACTGACATGAAGAAGCAGTTTTCACTTTACCTTCCAGGCGGCTTCAAAGTTTAGTGGTGATGCTGATAGCTAATTTAGGGGGCAATAAATTTGCTTTTCTCAGATTTAGTCTTTGGGCAAATATTGGTGGGAGAATATGAGATTAAAATAATGTATATGTTATAGTGTGTATTGTAGGTTGAAATAACATCATGTCAGAGTGTGCTTTGCAGATAAAGGTAGACAGATAGATATATAGATGACATGTCAGGGTTTGCATTGCAAGGACAAGAACTATTATGATTTTCCAGAAACTCAGATAACTTGCTACTACTGATAAGACATGAACAACCTTACACAAACTTCTTTCACCCTCTCTGTAAAATATTCTGATTTGCTAATAGGTGCAATTGTAGCATACTGTGTGATATAACAGTGACCAAGACTTAAGAAGAGTCGGAAATGCTTTTTTTTTAAACCCATAAATAGAAAGAATATCACTAAATTGCCATTTTATTTTTCCAATAAGATATTAATTATCTTATGTGAGGCTATTCATTTTTTTGGCACCAAAGATGTTTATAAATGGTACCACACATAATATAAACCGCATGCTTATGTAGGATGAATGTTCAATCAATTAGTTTACATACACAAATGCTGAAATATTGATGACACATGTTAGCTTTTAGTGGGACAAAAGCCAATGTAGCTAATTTGATGCATTGATCCTTGGAACATGAACACAGATGTGAACCTCTGACTTCATCACAAGTGATTTAGCTGACAAACAGTAGCTTGTAATTATTGTTGCACCATCATAAATTAATGAAAAAGTCAATCAATCAGTTCAGAACCGGCAGCCCAACCACATTTGTTGTTTGGAGATGTTTCTTCTCACTTTGCCTCCCTCACCCATGCTTTTCTGATCATGTGCTTTGAAAATATTTGCTTGTGCTGGGTTCACTTTTTCCTATTTTTAATAGTGAACTCCAAACAATAGTATGGGTATAAAGAAATGTTGCTGATGTATTGCTTAGTATTCTCTAAATTTTTGTCCCTAGGATCATCAGCAGGTAAAGAGAATGATCATCAAGCATTGAAAATACTTTGGCCAAAGCCTTCTGCCCAACAAAGTATAGGAGAGTAGCATCCCAATTCTCAGCAAGTAAGCAACATTTAAAGGCTAAGTGACCGTTAAAATAACTAAGCCCATAGTTTCCATAAAAAATCCTTTTTTGAATAGATTTTTACCTCATTCTGTATTTTAAAAGACTCCATTAAAGGAACAAATTGCAATTATTGAAGTGTGAGTTATTGTATTTTTCAAGAACTAACATACATTAAACACTCTTATACGCAGGTTCTCTGCTAGGTACTTTGTATATTTTATCTTATTTAGTTCTGAAAAATAGATGAAACTCCCATCTTATAGCAGAAGAAAGTGAGGCTCCAAAGATTTAAATAATTTGTCCAAATTTACACAGCAAATAATAGGCAGCACTATAGTTGACACTTCTTACTATACCACAACCAACCAGACATCAAAGAACTTCTGAACAGCCGGTGGAGCTGATGCAATGCTAGCCAAAAGCTAGAAAAAAACTTGACAATTTATTTATAAATCTTATTCTGGATCAACTTAACACTTCTGAAAGGCTTGTGAAATACTGAAAATTAGTTTTTGGATACTGTATTCATTTGCTCATCCATCACCTTTTTCAGTTTTATTGAGATACAATTGACAATATTATATGTGTGTAAGAAGTGTATGATTTGATCTATAAATGTATTATGGGATGACAATAACTATAATAACATTACTGTCACCTGTGTGAGGTGTGTATACTGTGAAAGCATTAAAGATCTTTCTCGACATATTTCAAGTACATGGTAGGGTATTGTTAACTGTTGTCATAGTGGTGTGCATTTCACTTTTCTTGATTCTACTTTCAAGAGTCTGAAAAGAAACAGAGAACTCTGAATCCTTCTTTATCCTACTTGCTGCCTCCTCTGTTAACCCAGAGGTATCATCCACAGTTATAGCTGTCTTAACCGGTATTGTTGTTCTCTTTTGTTTTTCCTTTTTTTTTTTTTTTGTCCTGAATCAGTGAATGCAGAGGGATGACAGTATCCCTGAGAATTCAAAGGACTAGTTTGGTCTCCCTAAACTGGTTCATAAACATAAGCAAGTAACACTGGTTTTCAGCTTTTGGGCACCTCCAGTCAAAACCTAGCACATGCACATGTAAATCTTTTGAAAATTAAATATTCATAAAACAGTCTTTTCCTTATTTCCTCAAGTATATTTTATCATTTTTATTCTACTTCACCTTTTGAACTGAAGGTACTAATTAAATTACTACCTTGACTTACTAGTAGGTCATGATACACAGTTTGAAAAATACTAATGGAATGCAAGTTTTCTGTTGTAAATGAATTCAACATCTGCACAGAAATTCTCTGGATTCTCGTGTTCAGAAATCTTTTCTTCTTTGAGTCCCACCTTTTAAAGGAATTTCATATTCATTTAAAGAGAATGATTATTTGGGGGACTGTGGTCTTGGATGGTGGCCCTTTTGTAGAACATTCCACTGGAACATTTCTCCTTGGAACTATCTAAGGATTAAAAAAAGCCAGTCTCATCAGCCCTTGGAAGAGGAACAGGTAGGGTGTAGAGCAGGTAAAAACTACTGGGCTGGGTCTGCATATATAATATAAACAAAATTTATATCTTCATCAGAGAAATAGTATTGTTTAGGATAGTTCCTTACTTGGAAATAAGGTAATAGAATGATACTGAAGAGTTTGAAAGGAAAAACTAACATGTATAGTCTTTAGTGATTAAAGGACCATTGGAAATCTAAAGAGATGGCCTTTTGGTACAGAGCAAAGCAGATGGAAGGGGTTTTCCTAAAGATTTTTTTTTTACCCTGAAATTTTTAACTGAGGGAAGTCTTACCTACTGTAATTTATGTGAAAAGAAGAAAGTTAAAAATTATAAATATTTTCTTTAGACTATGGAAACTTCATATTCTCACCAGTCTTCATTTTATAACATTTACAAAGTAGAGAGTTAAGAGGAAGCTAAAAGTAAAGTGGAAGCAAGTATAGGATACATAAATATCTTTTGAAGAGTGTTTCCAATTATGCTGAGAATCAGAATTGCATCATGGTTTGGAATCTGGTTTTCTAAGACCATACAATCTGGGTTCAAATCCTAAATATGCTATTACCCAGTCAGATAAAATTACTTAAACTCTCTGTGCCTTATTTTCCTCAACTATTATTTATAGGAGCAGAATCTGCTTTATAGGGCTCTTGTGAGGGTTAAATGAACACGTGTGTGTATAGTACTTTGCCTAGAATGTAGCACGTGCTTATGTTAATATTATTGTTATTCATAATAAGATGCCATCACAATGCTTTTTAATCAACTGATTTATAACAAATAAGTTCTACAAATGAGGAAAAACAAAAAATTAGTTTAACAAGTCAAACCAACTCCTCCCCTTCCCAAGTAACCCCACAGACTACATGTTAGGGAAATGCTTCCTAGTCAAGTCTGTGGTTATCAGATCAACTGGGCAATTAGCTCAATTGGGACCACAAACAATTCATGAATCATTTGTTTTAAGAGTGATGTCTCTTAGATTCTGATGGCTTGTTAGTTTTACTTGATGTACCACTTATATCACTTATTTTTCCCTGAACTCGATGGAAGATTTCTGGAGAGCAGAATAAATCTTACTTAGTTTTATTTTTCCTCACTTAACTTCTGCCTTCCCCAGAACCCTGTACAGGAAATCTCTCTAAAAGACTTACTGAATGAGATTGAGTTTGCCTTAAGTTTTAGTTTCTTAGCCCATCATTAGTGCTTTGAAGGCACAATTTATAAGTTATCTAAATGTTTAATCATGCTAATATTAAATTAATAATAAATATGTAAATGTATAGTGAGTTGTGATTTTACAGAAATACTCCCCAGTACACACACAACTTAAAAATGAGTTGTATTCTAAAAACTCACCATAAGTCAGTCATCAGAAATTCTGTAACATGAGTAGGTCCTCAAGGGATCCATCAAAGAAAGTTTCACCCATAGCATACCAGGTGCATTAATAGTTCTAGGAAGCTAGAGCAAGGAACACAGCCCTTTTTCATTCCAGGAGAAAGGCCCTTCTTCCTTCCAACAGCCCTAATCTCAGCAGGGGAGGACAAATTAACTTCCCCCCCACCATCCCCAAGTGACTGACTACCACTCTAATCCAGAAAGGTCAATATGGTGTGAGAGCCTGGGAGATTACAAAAGGGTGGAAGAAGATAAACTTTACTTTTGTTCCTTTCCCATTCTCCTCTCTACCTTCCTTTCTTGAGCTCAGAAACCACAGAACAGAAGTTGTGGGTAATGAGATTTAGAATTGAAAATGGACCTAATGAACATCATCTTCCTCCTCCCCCTTTTCATTTCTATTTTGTCCTTCCAGCCACAGCCTATCCCAGATCTCAACGCTGAATACTAGATCATCTAGTATTCAGTAGAGCTGGGGCATCTAGACTATCCAGTTGAATAATGGATGGTTTTGATCATTAATACCTTTGCCAGCAGTATACGCTTCTCCATTGGTAAGGCACAGTCTTAGACATGAGTGCAGATGGTAGGAAAAGAAGTTTCATCCTCAAAACAGCTATGATCAGCCAACAAGGACAAGTCAAAGACTACCTATGTCCACAAACATAAATACCTGTAAACATAAATACATGAGGCCATGAGTTGATGGATCCATAGCTGCTATACAAAGCCTTCAGATCTTTGTGATGACCGTGTAATCAATGTCTTATCACTGAGAACATCCATCTTTATGATGGCACACAGACCCAAACCAATTCCTTCATATTTACACTGAACTTGCAGCTGCATAAACCTAGTCATTCTGTCAACAGATTTTCTTAGCATATTTACAAAAATACATGAAGACAAACACTGTGCCCTTCCTCATGGACCTTACAAATAAGATACAACCTGACAAGTTCAGGTATTAACTGTCATGAAATTATCAGGAGAAACACCTTACTCATTTGGATATGGGGTAGTTTCTCCAGATACAAGTAAGAAAACGGAAAGACGATTGATTTCTGCAAAGGGATCACATGTGTGTGGGTCTTAGCAGCAGGACAGCTTGGCTGTGCGGTACTGACCTGAAAGTGGCACATAGAAGGCAGCATCCTGGTGGAAGTGGAAAATGCTTAAAATGAGTAGAAAAATCTACACCAACAGACCTGCTATTTTACTGATTGACATAAAGGAAAAATGTCCAGGAACAGGACCATGGGCTATGAAAACACTCTTACCTACACATTACCACCAACACTATGCCACACACCACACATCTACTGCAAGACAAGGATTTCATTATAGTAAAACTTCACAGACATAGATCAAATGACATCGGACAAGGGTGTAAGCTCAGATGGCTGCTGTTTCTGCAAGTTTTTGGTTTACTCAGGCTATTAGACTGTAGCCAGATGTACTGTGTTACCTACATAATCCTTATCAGCAGCATTCCATCTATGTCACCCAAGTAGCAGGAATTAGGCAGGCACCCTTTGGGAAAGTGGCCCAAAGGGTACAGAAAGCAGGTTCGCCTGGGAGGCAGCTGACCCCTCTCTGCCTCCCCCCTCTACATCCTTCCAAGCTGGGAGAGAAGAAAAACACATTGAGTTTTTGCCCCCCATACTCACTTGAATTGCTCCCGCATTCCAGAGAGAGGTCGGTGGGGGGGAAATTTGGAGGTTAGCTGTGGGCCTGGGAGTGATGATTACTTTGTAATGGAACAAATTAAATTATGTGAAATTTTAGATGCTTTCCCCCTGCCCTAGTGGCTCCCAATCTATTTAGGGGTAGTCAGGAAAAGGGGACCTTTACAACAGCTGCTTAGCTGCTTGAGCTCAGAGAGGAAAACCATAATTTGTCTGTAATCCCTAATGCCAACAGTTGTTCATTAAGAAACAAAACTAATGTAATCTTGATTATTTGCTCAGATTTCTACTCTATCATGTTTTGTACATCTGGCAGGCTAATGTAATTTTCCTCAGAAACCCAAAGCAATCTGGTGCTCAGACAACACCATGCAGATTTAGGTAAATTCCAGGCTCAGATTAGCATAATACTAACTAATCACGAATATCATTTGCATTCATTAGAGTATTGGGGAAAAATAGTTTCTAAATGGCAGAAAATTGAAAGAAAGATTAAGGGCAAGGACTCGAAAATTCTGTTTGGCTTGATGTGACTATATTACAGATGATTTTTTTCTCTTCTAAGGCCTAACATTTAATGTGGAAGTATTAATTAGAGTATTGGAAAAAGACTGCATCTAATTGGAAGAAAACTAAGAGAGATTAAGGACCAGGCGTAAGGGCTTGCTTTTGCTTGATTCACTTGCGGAATAGATAATTTCCCCTGCAATGCCAAGGAGCTTAAATGTGTAAAAGATAGGGTGATTAATTTTTCAGAGAGAGCCAAACCTTTATTTGAGATAAAAGAGAAATATAATTTCTTTCCCTGGTGGAGTAACTAGTTATCAACCAGCGCCTTTGGTTCTGTGATCAAGGAAAGACGATAACAGAATTAAACCCCTAAATTTGAAATGCTACCAAATGAAGGTGAAGTCCCATAATGCCCACACACACTAGAAAATCCCGAATGTCATGGTAGTAGATGCTAACTTTTGTTCTGATTTCAAAATTAATAATAAAAAGATGCACCTCACCCCCCAGCCCACCCCACCCCCGCCTCCTGGTGCTTAGTTATTTTCTTTGCAATTTCCCAGGTCCAGCCATTTGGCATAGGCAGAATTGGTTAAAGGCAGTGTGCTGGGGTCTGTGCTGGACTCTGGTTGCAGGCAATTGTTATAAATCCTGTCTCTCCGCAGCTTCGCTGCTGTGGGGCTAAATTCAGTGCTGGCTTCCTGAGGGTTCGGAGCAGGTGCTTGCCAATGGCCTTGGCTTCTCCCTCTGACAGATGAGCAAGTTGAAGTCTGCTTCCCTGGTGAGAAGCCAGCTGAGCAGCCCACAGCAGACACTGCTTTGAATGTCCAGTCTAGCCTAGCTGCTTACAGAATCCTGACTGTTTGGGATTTAGGCTTTTGTGGCTGTGTATGAGGTTCTGAGCAGCACGGTTCAGGAGCTTGTTACTCAAAGTATGGTTCAGAGATTAGCAGCTTTGGCTCATCTGGAAGATGGTTAAAAATGCTGAATCTTAAACCTCATCCCAACCCTCTGAGTCAATCTATTTTCACATGATCCCTGGGAGATTCATGGTTTCATTAATATTTGGGAAAAGCTGATGTTTATGATACCAAGCCTCAAGCATTTAGAACTTGTTACAGATCACAGCCCTGGGTTTAATATTCATTTTTAGGAAATCTATGGGAGGTAGGGTCTCAGGCACCAAAGCAGAGAAGAAGCACTTGGTGGAGGAATGAACCTGAATCCAAATCCAGCTTGCCTACTGAGTTAGTGGAAAGTTGCATAATGGCCTTAAGTCAAATTTTCTCCTCCTTAAAGTGGATGAAGTAGCTCCTGTTTTGGAGGATAATTGTGAGAATTGAGTGAGTTTACTTATGCAAAAATTTACTTCAGTTTACTTCAGCACGGCACCGAGTGCATTTAGGCTCAGCAGAGATAGTAGATCCTTTCCTCTTGTTTGCAACCTACTTCCTCCCTCTGATTGCTTTTTGTCCCCCACATCATCCCATATACCCCCAAGTTCCCACTTTAGTAGCTGCCCTTTATCTCTTACGCCTTGACTTGTCCAGTTCTATCCTTCTGGTTAGGTCTCCAAGCTCCATACTTTTTCTAAAATCTCCAGAAACATAACCATCCATGGCCTATTCTTTTCATCACTGTTCTCATCCAATCTGGAGATGACAATAGGCAATATTGAGTGCAATGTTTTAAACATGCCATTTTATTGGAAAATCAAGAGCTAATATTATAACCCAGTGCTTTCAACCAATGCCACACCCTAAAACATAATTTTTAAAAGCCCAGCCCCTTCTCCACTGAGATTCTCATTCATTATCTGTATCGCCTTTTAATTGCCCCGGATGATTAGAGATCAGCAGCCAAGACTGAGATTTGCCTTTAGAGAAGGTATGAAAGAGACAAATAAAAAAGATATTTTGCTCAAAGACCATTCATCATATATCTGATTAAACTATGTTGGCCATCTTTCAAGTGAAATGCACATAAAATTTTTACCCACGTCTCATTCAGTTATCCTCCATATTATTTATAGAGTTTTCATGAGAAATGCATCCTGAAAGTAGCTTTAGAGCCTAGGTACCCTTCCTTTAGGTATTTAATAACCCTTTGAGAAAGACACTTTCTCTTTCAAAAGTGGATCTAGGTATGTCAGGGATATTTTCTTAGTACTTAACCGCAGTGTATTCCTTTTGTTTTCATTACACTGCATTTTGGATAGGTGTGCAAATCCAAGAAAATGGAGTGTGAGTGCATGTGCGTGCACATGCATGTGTTTGCTCCAAATATAAAATGCATAGTAAGAAGTTTAAGTATAGCACCATCATGGAGTAACTATAGGAAGAGAGAAAAGTACATTTATCAGACTCTGCACCCTCATATTAGAGCTCTGAACACTGATAAATACATCAAGATGATATCCAGTACAGTTCCATAAATATCATTTCCTTCTCACTCATCCATATACTGTAGAGGCTATAGTGCCAAAAATTTTGCAGACCTACTTCTCTAGCCCTACTTCAAAAATAACCATTAATTAAGTCATTAAAATTAATATCCAAGGTAAATAGGATTCAAACTGAAAATAAAGATGTTGAGAAAAATATGAAAGTAGCATAATGAGCATTTCATTAGTATGAACTATATGTCAGTCATGATTTATAATTACTTTGACTATTATCTCTGTCCTCTCAAAAATCCTGAAATGAGTTTTATAACTACCTTCCATGTCTGCTATTAAACACTGAAGCATAGAGAGGTCGGATAATTTTCTCAAAGTCACACAGAGTGTGTGATGGATCTGGATTTGAGAACAATTTTTCTGCACAGTTTCCTTTTTTTTTTTTTTTAAACCACCACATACTTAGTATCAAAACCTATGAGATTTGGTCAAAATTATAATTAATGAAAAACCATGACTTTTCATTGTTTTCCATGCCTTTTTATTTAAAATGAGAGTAAATAAGTTACGTCTTTATAGAAGATGATGAGGATATAACAATAAAACCTAAGGAGAATGGAAATAATATTATTTAAAAAAGAAATTATTTGTAACAAAGGAAACTGATAGAGTGGAAAATCAAAAGTTGGGAGGAAAAAATACATGAAGGTGGTATTGATAAAAGTATTTTGATAATAATAATATATGCCTCTGTGTGGGAATCTTTGAAAAAATATATATGGAATAGATGTTTTGTAAAGAATACATAAGCTACTAAAAATTGACTCTAAAAGTATAAAACCTAAGCAGTCATATCACCATGGAAACCCTTTTAAGAGTTAATGTAGAATTTTCTCTCTTAAAAACAAAGCTTTGCAACACTTGGCTTTTTGTGAAAACTCTTTCCATTTCAAAGTCTATCCATGTTGGGATCATAAAAAATATGGAAGGCTATTCATTTTATAGAGTTAGCCTAACTAATTCTAAAACTTGCGAGAAGACGCAAGGGAGTGAGAACAGGAAGAAGGACGAAGGGACAAAAAAAAAAAAAAAAAAAAAGGAAGACGGGGAATAAAACAGGAAGCAAGATAAAATTTATTCCATTTAAATAAGGATGTGAGAAGTGACAAAAGTATAAATATATTGAATCCAATGCTGTGTAAAAGCATAATTGGTAAGTCAAATAGTTATTTTCTGTTGGGATTAAGGCTGAATTTAATGTTGACTTTTATTTCTTTCCCATCAATAATTCAAAAGAAGAAACAAATTTACAGGACCATCTAATTACATGTCTCCAAAGCTATAACTAGAAATATGAAGATATTTCATTAATACTATTATCAATACTGTTGCCAAAATGGGCAAAAATCATAATAATAACACTATAGAGCTGAATTTCCTAGACTGTATTCTCTAAAGTAGTGTTCCCTCTGTGACTGAAATGCTCCTCAAAATTAAATTTCTATACCAAGTAAACCAAGAAAAGCTTTCACTCTGTGTTCTTCTCTAAAAGCTGCACCAACCACACTTCAAAGAGTCTGAGATGTGTTTCCTCAACTGTATAGACCATGGAACATTTTCCAGATAATTTCTTAGGCATGTGACTTGTCAAAGGACATTCTGGGAAACACTAAGTTAGAAAAAAACAACTGGCAGAAATCCCATTCACAATACTAATATACATATGAAAATAATTGAGAATAAACTAAACAAGTATGAGATCTAAATAAAGTAAGTACACATTTTACTGAGAAACTTTTTAAAGACTTGATGATAGAAAATTCCTCCCTTATTTCTTGACAAAATACCTTAATTTCAGCAATAATATCAGTTCTTCAAAATTAGTTTATAAATTAAATGTGTTCAAACCATGAGTGCTTTTCTCTGACAGGAGAAAGGAATTCTGAAGTGTACATGATAAAATAGTTTAAAATTTTCAAGAAGAAATGAGAATATATTCTTATCAAAATATAAATTCACAATAATTAAAACTGTATGTCTGTGAGGTAAGAAAACAAACTGATCAGTTTATAGAATAAATATTTCAGATTCAAAACTAAAGCACATATAGTTCTCAGAATGCACTGGAAACAGTGTAGTATGATGGATAAGGTGTAGTTTCCATCAGACATGCTTAGTAAATTCTAATTCCAACTCTTCCTCTCATTGACTGACTGATATTAGGCAAGTCATTTAACTTTCCCAAGCATTTCCTATGTATAAAAGTAGGAATGATCTACTTATACTAAGTAGAAATAATCCTAGTACTTACATTATAAGGTAACAGAAAGTGATGAATGTGTTTATAAAATACCGAGCAACTGGGACATATGTACAACTCACTAAGTAGTTGCTGCTTTTATTGTTGCTATTAACATCATATGGCAAAGGGCATATAGGTCAATGGGGAAAGATATACTACATTATGGAAATGGCAAACTGGAAAAAATTATCACTTGCATCCAAATATTTATCCCATATATTTAAATATTATGGTTAGAAATTAAAAACCAAGAATTAAAGAAAAAGAACTATAAAACAACTAGGAAACTATAAGGCAAAAATCATGATGGGAAAAGTCAATAAACTTAATTACACATAAATATTTACTTATGAAAACATTAATATAAAATAAATCCAATCTATTCATATATGGTATATAATATATTTGGTATAATTCTACATGTAAGTCAAAAACTGAATGGAAAATTTGCATAAGATTATAAATGTCTAAACACAAGATTATAAATTTTAAAATACTCAAAAGTAATGAAACACTATAAAGAGTCAATACAATCGACAGAAAGGAAATATAAGGAAATATAAGTACATAGGATAATTTCTCTTGTATTTGAATTTAAATCACTGGGTATCTTTTTTCTCCTATGTCACTGGTCAAAAATAGATGATTCCTAGCATTGAAAAGAGGAAGGGGCACTTTCAAACATGACTTCTGTGGTATGAATTGAGAGACTCTGGAGAATAAATGGGCAATATTTCTTCAAAAATCTTTAAAACTGTATATATCTTTTGACTTAACAATTAATAGAGAAAATTATCCCAGATATTGGACCCAAATTTCATTACAAAGAACTAAAGCAGCACTGTTAAAGTTGGCATCCTCTGAAATATTAATGCTGGGTGTGATATCTTCATTATGTACTCCTGGTGGGGAAAAAGAAAGATTAGAGCCCAGCATTGCTGTTTGACCACTAAGAAGAAATCTGCACACATAGAAACAAAAACCGACAATATGCATAGCCAATAATAATTAATAATGGTTAATGTTCAACAATGGGATAAGGCTCAATTGTTTCTCTTTTTTTTCTTCAGGTTTACGGAGATAACATTGGTTTACAGTAGTATATGTGTCTTAGGCGTAGAGGTACTCCTGAATATATATACCTCTACATCTGTGTATTCTCATAGACCACCCACTACCAAAGTTCCAGTGTTCCTCCAGTTTCTTAAAATGTGACTTTCGTTTTTTTAGTGCTTTTCTGTTTTTTAACTGGCAAAAGATTTATTTTAAAATTGATTTAAAAATTAAAGCAAGAGAATTGAATAGCATCTATTTACAGTTTGCTCTGCAATTGGGATATGTTATGTGTGTAGTGTGTGTCATAAAAGTGCTGCATATCAAGAACTGAGTAAAAGAGCTATAAATGTGATATATGTGATTCTGATGTTAGCATCCACTGTCTTCTCCGCAATTGTTTGAAATAAAACTTTCATGTGACCACCAGCCCCCACTTTAGTCAACAGGATCAAGGAGAAATGTGTCTATTGGGTTTACTGGTGCCACTGAAAACCCCTCTTCCACCTTCCACATTTTTCTCTATTGTTCTTGTCCCAACTCATGTTTGTTTGCACTAAAGAATCACTTTTTTTCTTCAAGGGTTTTATGGTTAGTTGCATATAATTCAAAACTGATGCTCCAACCAGTTACATCTCAGATTTAAAATGAGTTCTTATTAATGTCACTGTGGGGGAAAAAAGAAGAAAGTTGCTCAAAAATACTCTAAAAACTTCTTGTCCTGCAAGTTTTTCACCAGGAGAATCATATCTGTAAGGGCTGGGTCTGTGCTTTCCCACCTTCTGACTAGCCCTATACATCTGTCCCTGTGCCTCAGTGATAGGAGACTTGGTTCATCATCGCCTCTTGGTTTTTTGACAAACACAATGACTTCCAGATTGGACCCAGAAAGGAGTCTAGGAGAGAAGGAGAGCTGAGAGTACTGTTGGTGCACTTACTCCCCACATCATGCAGGAAACGATGGAATTTGAAATGCAGGTTTTCATTCGCCAATGATAGAGGCAGCAGTGACCTGGAAACAAATATGCTTCAGGTCATGCAAGAGAAAAAGGGTGTGGGAGATATTAAGTTTTTACCATTAAATATTTGATGAAATGGAGCCCAGTTTAGCAGAGGCAAGAAAAAGTAATACGGTATGTTCTTCATTGATGGAACATAAGGAACTCATTTTTGCCCTATTATCTTGGGCAGGAAAGGTGGGTGGAGAAGGGGCTTCATGACGCACCTTCTGCAGAACATGTGTGGCTCAGCTCTCACAAAGGTAACCATGATTCTAAATCAATTAGCACTCAACCAACTGGCATCTAAATGATCCACAAAGTTTCTGATTTCCTCCTGTAAGAGAAAGAGGCTATTATATAAGCTCTACAAGGGTACTGATTTGGGTCTGTTTTGCTGATTGATGTCATCCCCAGCACCAAGAACAATGCTTGGAAGAGAGTAAGTTCTCCAGAAGCACATATTGAATAAGGTTGAAAAGAAGGGAAAAAAAGTCATTTCAAATATTATCTACTCAATTTCAAACATTATCTATTCAATTTCTATTCAATTCAATTTGTCTGTGTTCAAACACCTTCATCCTCACTGCTCTAAATAACTGTTATTCAGCATACTGACACAGTAGAATTATTAAAGTATCAAAGGAAGAGCCATCATATTCAGTATCGTCTGTTTCTTTTAACGCAGGAAACCGAGTTAAGTAGTTCTCATTTATGAACAGGTTTGAAGTAAGGAGTTTCTAACTTTCTATTAATCAAATATTTTAATTAAATTTCATGTTAGACAAGATCTGTTGATTCTAAGTGACCCAAATCAGCTTGAATTAGCAAACTTAAAAAGAGGGGGTGGTTTGCAGGTCCAAGGAAATGGTAAAAGAACCAAATAGCAGGAGAAGCACCTGGTTGGATCACCTCAAAACACAAAACCAGATCTACCAGCTCTCATTTTTGCTCAAACCAGGTGTTTGTTTCATTTGCACTGGCTACAGGGAGACTTTCTGAAAAAGATGAAACACAGACCCCAGTCCTTCCTGAACTTTAGGTCATACAACACTAACCACCTGAGAGAAGCTGTCGGTGTCAGCTCCAGATATTGTTTGAATTGCTAGGAAGGGTACTGATTGACTGGCTTGGAGTAAGTCTTCACTTCCAGACTAGTTCACAATTTTTAAAAGGATGAGGTGTCATAAGACAGTGACATTTCCTGAAGAAGATTTATAGGCAAAGAAATGAGTGATTTCTAAGAGGAATGAGAGGCCTGGTCTTCTGGGTAATTTTTTTTTCTGACTTTTTGCCAGTCATCAAAGAGTAAGTTTTGGAATTTTAAGTTCTACTTATTTTGTTTTCTTTCCCCAAAAAGCTAACAAGCCCATGGATATTTTCTTCTGTCAGCAAGTAGCCATCAGTGTCCACTTTTCCAGAAATTACCTCTCTTCTTCCTCTCAAGTGAACATCCTTCCTCCCAAATTAGAGCAAAATAGTTGGTAAAAAAATATTTTACTTTGAACCCTTTACCATTTTACAGATGGGATTGGGAGTAATGAGGAAAAGGGCAGAGTGAAGCTATTTAGAAAAAAATTAATCTACATACTCAAAGTTTTCAGCTTCTGTAAAAATAATCTCCCCTAATTATTTGCTTTGTATTATATTATCATTATAAAGCCTTCATTATACCATCTCTGGAATTCTTATCCATTTCCTCTCAAAAGTTAGAGGAAATATGATGTCTCAAAGGTGGTACCATGGCAGGAGAACTATGGGGATTAAAATGATGTAAGAAAAAAAATTAAAATAAGTAAATGTTAAAAAAAAAAGAGGGGACCATTGAACCTCCTGAAGAAGCCTATCCACTCCTCCAACCCACCATTTCTTCAAAAGAAAAATTGCTTCTCTCTGCAGGTCTAAACTGTGACAAAATCTTTCCATCCACCGGATTACATAGCAGCGCTTGTCACCCCAGGTTCCTTATGGGCTGATAGCCAAAGGCTGGCTCTTCTACTACAGCAACACCCCCCATGCAAGTTTCCCCCTTCCTCCTGCCACACACACACAGAAGATGATCAAAATTAAAATGCAAGACTCATGTTACAGTAATGTAGAATGGATAACCATTGTATTCCATTTGTAAGTTCGGAAATTAAGCAGTGTGAAGGTCCTTTGTAAAAGAAAACAATAAAATGTGAACTAATAGAGTAAAATTCATAAGTACAAAATGAGACTAGAAAGTCTATAGTTACTTGGAGTAAGATAGAAAGGGTAAGATGACAATTTGCAAACTACTTTCTGAGATATATCACAGACCCTACAATATTACAGACCCTGCAAAATCCCAATAATAACATAAATGTTTGGTTTGGTATGACATGGTTCAGTCATTCTTTGTCTTGATATTTGGCTGCATATTTTGGATTGCTACTGGATATGGCAGCAATTTTGTGATACAATTTCCTATGGAAAGAATAGAAAGATAACCTAGGTTTCTAGCAGAGTCACTGACAACAATTATTATTTACCTTATAGAGAAATTTCAGCTTCACAAATTGCTTTCAGTAATATGGTTACAACTTCCTCTAACTCTTGATCAGGTAGCTATTTTCACAGCACTCTAACACTTGATCAGGTAGCTATTTTCACTGGGTGTCAGGGGTAAAACCCTTGAAGAATTCAGCCCTTTGATCTTCAGACAGGGATCCTTCCTGTGACTACAACTGGTTCATCTCCACTTTGTGCTTCTGTCCTTCCTCTCCCCAGTCCCATCCTTCCCACTCAGTACCAAACTTTATAGTTCAGTAAAGAAACTTCCAAAGTGTGAGTGAAATCCCTTATTCTATAATTCTGAAATGCCCAAACTCTAAAATTCAAAACTTGAAACTTATTACAAAGTCATTTGGTGACAAAACCTGATATATACTGGTGTGATGCTATTTCCATTCATACCCCAACTTGTAAAGATAATAACACATTTTACTGCAAATATATTAATGTGTTTGATTATGAGGTGCTACTCTACACAGACTGATAGCAGGATATATGACATATGTTCTTTCTAAAAATTAAAAAAGTCCTTAATTCTGAAGTCTATCTAGGTCCATGAGTTTTGGTTAAAAGACTATGTCTTTTATTTGAACCATTGCTCCATTTCAATATCAAAACATCAATCTTGCATCTAATTCAAAGGTTTTTTTTTTTCCTTTTTGAGATTAGGTCTGGCTTTGTTGCCTGGGGTAGTCTCAAACCCGCGAACTCAAGCAATCTCTGGCCTCTTTCTTCCCCAGCGCTTGGATTACAGGCATGCGCCACCACTCCCGGCTAATTCAAAGATTTTATTTCTGAGCAGCATAGGTAGATTCATGATTTCTCTAGAGCAACAACAGGAAAGAGGTAAGGTAGCCCTGCTCTGTCATAATTGTGTTTCCTCTCATGTTTCCCAGTTCACCCAACTACCCTGACTCCTCCAGGGTGGAGAGAGAGAAGGAAGACAGTAATGTCCCAGGTGCTTTTGTAACCTGGGTTTGGTGCCTCAACTTGACT
This sequence comes from Uropsilus gracilis, assembly GCA_004024945.1. Classification (NCBI taxonomy): domain Eukaryota; kingdom Metazoa; phylum Chordata; class Mammalia; order Eulipotyphla; family Talpidae; genus Uropsilus; species Uropsilus gracilis. The sequence goes on from PVHY01001670.1 coordinate 113,057, forward strand.
CTTTCCTCTGTGATTCTTCTGAGACAGTCCTCCCCTTGGATGCCATTTAATGTGCAGATACAGGGGTAGTGGGTTCAAGGTCACAAAACAAAACAAAACAAAAAAAAGGAATCCTACCTAGATGATCCAGCATCTTTACTTAGAAGGAGGAAGTGTTGCCATTTAATCTTCTCAACTTTAAAGGTTCAACAGAAACAAATTTTCCATTGAACTTTCTGCTACACATTCATGATTCCATTTTTAAAGCTGAAATTAACCAGGAATTAGGTACATAGATGAAAAGGCCAAGACAGTTCAACAAAGGCAGATTAAAACTCACATTACTTATGCTAGGGAATATGGTGGTTTCAAAAGGAAGAAAATTAAAATGCTACTATTAAGGGGATAAAGAAGCCAAGGATATTGATAAGAAAATTCCAAGGCAAACAGCTGAATGGGAGAAATTGTTTGCAAATCATGTATCTGATAAGGATGTAATGTCCAAAATATTCAAAGAACTTATTGACTAAAGAGCAAGAGAAAAATTTTAATTAAAAAATGGACTGAGGAACTATACAGACACTTTCCCAAAAAGGGAAAACAGTCAACAAATACATGAAAAGGTGCTCAACATTTCTAATAAGCAGGGAAATGCAAATCAAAAGCAGGAGATATCACCTCATACCTATTAGAATTGTTGTCAATTCTAATGGTGAGGTTGTTGAGAAAAGGGAACACTTATACACTGTTGGTGAGAAAGTAAATTGGTACAGCGACTGTAGAAAACAGCATTGAGGTTCCTCAAAAAGTCAACAATACAAATACTATATGATCTAGCAAATCTACTCGAGCATTTCATTTCTGAAGGAATTGAAAATCCTAGTTTCAAACGTAAGTGCATCCCTATGTCCCTCAGGATTTACATCCCTAAGCATTTACTATAGTCAAGTCATGGAAGTGACTTAAGTGTCCATGATGATGGATAGATGAATAGATAAATGGACTAAAAACCATGGTATTTATGCACACAACACACACAGAGAACAGAATTTATTCAGTCATAAAAATAAAAGAATCCTGCTATTTGTGATAACATGAATAGGTCAGGAAGGCTTGCTAAGTGAAGTAAGGCAGATAGAGGAAGAAAAATGCCTTATGATCTTACATGTGGAATCTAAAAAATAGAGGTACACACACTGATAAAAGAATAGATTAATGGTTGCCAGAGATGGGGAGGGGGATGGGAAAAATAGGACATAGTGATCAAAATACATAAACTTGTAGTCATAAAACAGGTAAGCACCAAGGGATATAATATACAACATAGTTACTAATATTGCATTGAATATTTAAAATTCACTTAAAGAGTGGATCTTAAAAATTCTTCTAACTAGAAGAGAAATTTTTTGACTAGTGTGATTATATTGACTTAAAGTGATTATTTTATTCATATAGTGAAATACGTATATACATATTTCATTTATTCATTCATTCATATATACATATGTATATACATATACAAAAATACCATATATTGCATTTTATACAACTGAAACTAAATATCTTGTCATTTATAGTGGTAGCATATAAATCAATCAATAAATAAGCAAGTGCTATAGCAAGGAAGCCTAAGAGGTGAATTTGAAGGAATTTGTGCTTCCTCATGTTATGAGTAACCAGAAATAAAATAGCTTCCTTGAGAGACAAGGTAAATATTTGTCCCTAAAATGTATACTCATAAGAATAGAGAGTGCAGTTTATAAAGAATCATAGCTAGACTAGAGGAAATAAAGACACTATGAATAAAAATGACACCACCATGTTTTCTGGAACTTTCTGTTCCCTTTCACTGCTTTTCAAAACCCCAGAAAAAAATCTGTAATCTCTAAAAGTCAGAAGTGGGTTTGAGATCCACTGGGATGAGTGTAGAAGCCTCCATTGTGCTCAGAATGGGTCTAAATTTGGAAATAAACTTAAACCCACAGATTCATTATACAATTGGCACTATGAGCTGAGGAACTGAAAACTTTCCTTGTCTGAATTTCTCGCTTCTTTTGAGAAGGAGACTTAACGGAGAGGCTGACATTTCAGAGACATAGTTTGCTGAGTTTAGAAACCCGGGAGTGGGCGGTTTTCAGAAGGCACCTGTAAACACCATGTAGATTAGCTGTGGGAAATGCGTGAGAGTCCCGAGATGGCATGAAGAGAAACAAAGAAGAACATTCTCCTCCTACCAAGGGAAGAAAACTGTGGGACTCTGGGGCAGCAAGGAATGTTTCATTCACTCTTCCATTCATTCAAGAAATACTTAACCAGTTTGGTTTTTTCGCTTAGTTTATTTGTTTATTTTTATCAGAATCAGGCACTGAATTTCAGAAGGAAATGAGATGTTAAACACATAAGGCACAAAGGGTATGCAATGATAAACTGAGATTTGTGCTCTAAAGAACAGTGTGACTTTTTGTGCAGTGAAGGGAACTGATGAGACATTGGAGGCTAAGAAGTTATGCTGAGGAACTGGTTCTTTTCTGTGAACTCCTTGGGTTAGGTAATCATGATAGCTAATATGAATTAGGCCCACCATGTTCTAATTGTTTTATCTATACATGTTTTCATATCAGCCTCACAACAACACTATAAGGTAAACATTTTCTCACTGGAATGGTCTTCTCTCCTGTTCACCCACTGAATACCTTGGAGAAATCAATGAAATAGAACATGAACTCTGAAGCCTGGCTTCCTGGGTAGGAATTCTTACTGACTTGCTAACATGCTATGTGACCTTAAGCAGGTTTATTTAACCTTTCTATGCCTCTATCTTCTCATCTATTACATGACAGTATCTATCATGTGCTTGGAGGTATTGAAAACAGACCAATGTGATTGGTGGGAAGGCACTGGGATACATGCCTGGAGAGGTGGGCTGGGTACAGATGTTGAATTTAGCAATAACGGAGTGCCTACTACATGACTAGCACTGTCCTGGTAGCTTTATACACTTTATCTCCGTTGAGTCTCTTCTCTTCAAGGAAATGCTCATTAACCAAATTATTGAATGAGTAAAAGTGATTGTACTTTGCCCCCAGTTTTATTGAGAAAGGAATGCTATCCATCACTGTTTAAATTTAAGGAATGCAAAATGATGGCTTGATTTACATATATTGTGAAATAATTACCACAATAGGTTCAGCTGACATAAGCATGTTCTTTTAAGGCTGATTGGATACCCTGCCTTTAGGCTAGGATTCTTCTTCATGAAAGAACTGGTGCCACCTGAATATGCTGATTGTTAATTAGCCTCTTTCGCTCAGCCAGCTCCAAGAGCAGAGCCTCCTGGATTACAGCAGGAGTAACAAGTGCAATTAGTTGGAAGACATGAGCTTTGAACTCAAGATTGGGGTGCAGGCCCCAAACTATGTTGCAGACTGTGTGAGCTCAGGCAAGACAGTTGCCATTTGTGAATGTTATTGTCCACATCTGAAAAAAGTCAGTAATCAGTGGGGCCTCTCGCAGTTGTGATAATGATCTGATGTGATAATAAGATGATGTCCAAAAAGACTATCTTTACAATCTGTGAAGCACCATACAATGTGAGTTGACCAGCCATTACCCATCGAAAGTTGACTTTCTCTTGCATCCTGTCATTGTATTGAGGCTGAGCTGAAGACTTCATTCCTCAGGTATTCAGATTCTAAGTAAGGTGCCCCTTCAGATAGGGAAGGTGGTGTGACTGTCTCTGACAACTCTCCAAACTTCCATTTCAAAAGCCCTTTTTCATCTTGAGCTGGATCCTCTTTCTTCACCTTCTATCATCCTGACCTCATCCCCTAGGGTTTCTGGCAGCCATCAGAGTTTCTCCTCACACAAACTTGGTCAATAAGGCTTTACTCCTTTTAAGCATATCTGTTGCATAGATGGCTCTCTAAGAGAATAGAAAACTGGCATAAAAGGTAGTTCTGAAATCTTTGGTAACAACACTCCAGCTCTCTCTCTCTCTTTCTCTCTCTCTCCCCCTTCTTCTGCCCTTCCCTCACCTTTCTCCCTTTACCTTCCTCTCTCTCTTTGTCTTTCTCTTTTACACACACACACACTCACGCTCATGCTCATATAGTTGCTAATGACCGCCACGCTTATTTTCTACTGTAAACCCACTGAATTCCCAGTGTTCATCATCAAGGATGATGCAAGTAGGTGCTTAATAAATGCTTTCTGAAAAGTGCATGAATGTGTGAGTGAATGAATGAATGAATGAATGAATGAGTGGGTGAGGGATTGGGATCACTATTTGTGTTTTCTGTGCTGTCCAAATTTACAGACAAAGCTTAGGAAAGCTACTATAGCTAACAATTTCCAGTATCTCTCTCCCCACCAAGAACCCATCATATTCTCCAGTTTGAAGCTGCTGGATACACTGTCATCCTCTGAAATCCACTCCCACTCCTCTGTTCATCTTCATTCTGCATCCTGGGATCATCTGAATTGTTCCTCATCATTTAACTCTGTCCTTGGGTATATTCTTAAAGCATTTGCCCATATATTTCTGAAGGAAGCTGTAGCTGCCTCCTTTCATCTCGGGTTTAGTGCCCTGATGTCTTTGTCCTCCCTGCTCAGCCACACTGCCCAGTGAGAAGCTAGAGTCACTTCGTACAGGCAAGTTGGTTTCATTCCAGAGCCTTTTGTTAGTAAGCTTTTCTGATCAGGCTCCTGTTGGTTCCAACCAAATCCACAGCAGCCCTTTGTCTGTTTTGAAGTCATGATTCATTTCTTAGAGAACTCAGACATCTGGAAAGAGGCCCACAGTTTCTCCTGAACGTCTAGGGAGGCAACAGGATAGAAAAAGCACAAACTTTGGAGATAAAAAGATCTGGATTTAATCTTAGTCCTGCCACTTTAGGGCAAGAAAATTTTCTTGTCTGAGCCTTGGTTTGTTCACTCATAAAATGAGTACAATGGCTCTTTTATTTGTCTAGGACTCTTTTAGTTCTAAGAGACATAAACAAAGTGGATTCTGAAAAGAGAAAAAAAAAAAAAGAACAGTGGGAAATCCATGTCTATTCATGGCTAGAACCAGGAGCTCAAACCATCTTTCCTAGTTTGGTCTCTTAGTAAGTTATTTCATCCTGAGGCAATGGTCAATAGGTGGCAGGAGAAGTGTCCCTGATTCAATCAATCAATATAAAGAATCCTTGCTCTTCTAGTAAGTATAACTCACAGAACAAATCTGCTCAACTCTGTCCGGATCAGGCAACCACCACTGTGTTGTAAGTTTAAAGCATTGAAAATTGATAGCTCACTACTGCTGAAGGCTGTGTGACATGGTTACTCCATGGAGTTCATGCTGGAAGGTAAATACCAGTTCATTACAAAATTCTCTCAATGTTCATCTAATAAGGCATATGCAAAGTGGGCCACTTGTTATGAGATGGCACTTGAATGTCTTAGACTATGTCAGACATGCAGTGGATTTCATTAGGCTTCAGTTCTTTTCTTCCTTTTCCCCGTCTCTTTAAGAACAGAATTTCAGTTATAGATGCTAAGACCTATCTATACCAGCATGAGTGGGTGATTCTTCAGGACATAACCTCCAAGATGGATGAACTACTATTTAGACAAAGCTACCAGGAAGACCTCAACTTGAGCATGAGACCACTACTTGTCAGTAGCTACCCCATGTTTATATAGGCTGTTACTAAAAGTCAGTTGGGTAGCCTTGTTAGAACATAGCATGAAGCAACACCCCAAAAATAACATTTGGCAAGTTGTTTCCTTATAACACGATAATAAACAGGAACTGGGTATATGAAATATAACAGAAGGTTCCTTTTCCCTAACTATTCAGTTACCATGTTTGGCATTCCATTCAAATAGTGCAGCTTGGGCAAATTTAACCCGGATGCAGATTTTCATGATTATGTGGGCACCTTATGGCTTAAATTATTATCATATAATGCTTATGTATGGAACACTGTGTAGCCGGGTCTTGAAAGACTATAATGAAATAAGTTTTGTTGATCTAATGAGAGCTTCAGTCTGTAGAAAAGAAATGCACACAACTCATTTTGGGTATGTTGCAAACTAGGCAGGAAGTGTAGACAACTTTATGTTCCTAGAAAACAAAGTAAATTGCATTGGTTGATATTTTATTTCCCAAGATGTCCAATAAACTCCCTGGCAATGATTATTGGCTGAGATCAGAGGACTATTCTTGGGGAGGAATCTGGCTCTGGAGGGGAAGTCTTAAGTGTTTCTAATTAGACATTTTCTTTGCCGAGGAGCAGTAACACCATTGGGATAGTGTGAGTATCTCACTTATTACAAAATATGGAAATGGTTTGAATGGACTATTAAGTGCAGGTACCCAGGTCTGCCCCTGTCACAAGAAACTGATTTGGTGATAAGGAAAGAGATGGGAAGCTCTTAGATTCTAAAGGTGAGGAAGTGCACATGGGTTCACTTCTTCAGTCAACAAAAATGTTTCCAACTAACAGAAACAATAGGGGTGTCCATTAAGGCATTCCATTCACAATTCTAATCTCCAAACAGCTTGATAAGGTGGCTTTTATTATTCCCATTATACAGATGAACAGGTTGAAATTATTTCAAACATTGAAATAATTTGCCCACTCCTATTCCAGGCACCTGAGAGGCAGTTGGATGCTTCAAGATGAAGGTAGGAAATGGTGGCAGGTCTATGTCTGTTCCTGGGGAATGTGGATCAAGCCCCAGAACACAATGTTTCTGCAGGCCTGGATCTACTGGCTCTGGATTACTGGCTCTGGGTAGAGAGTGTCCAGAAATAAAAGAAAGTTCATCGTTCATCCTTGTAGACTGGAGTTTTTTTTGTAAGAGTGGGTGATGGGAGATTGCGATTGGAGTTATGCTAGGCATGGAGCACCATGGTGGAGCCCTAGTACCCAGCAGTGACATACATGAAATAATTTGCCTAATATTTCAAAATTAGTAAGTGGAAGACAGAAATAAAGACCCTATGTTACTAGAGCCTTAACTTAAACACTACAATAATTTTTAGTTTAGAGCAGGAGTGATTTAAGATACCAGAAGATGGGGGGGGGGTGAATACAAGGGAAAATACCAGCAATGAAATTTTTCAAGTGTTTAGTTCATCTTGAAACCCCTTTACCCACCTGGGGTTCCTCCAGTCTTATGTTGCCCTCTCTTTGCAAAAACTAAGATTAACCACATACTTGACTTCTCTGACTCATTTTCTTGGCACCCCATGCATGCCCAAGCTTGGCACCCAGCCCTGGGACTCCTTGCCTCCCCCAGCTCCCTATGCAGGTGCAACCAGCAGGGAAGTCAGATTATACAGTACCTTCTAACCTGGCCCTCAGCTCTCCTTTCATCCAGCATAGACAGAGTCCAAGACTTTCATCACATGTGAACAGGTTATATCTTTAGCCTCACCCCTACCTGCTAAGGTGAGGGTTCCCTGTGTGCCCCAGACCAGGAAACACCTACTTGTCATTGAAAAACAAACAAACAAGCAAACATGGTTCTGGTCCATTTTTCTTCTACACTAGCTTTTATTACCTCTCCATTGTACTTCTAATAAAGATAATTAGGGTCACCTCAGTTCAACCAGACCTTACTGATAATTACACTACACCTGAAAACCTAAAAGGAAGTAAAGACTCATCTTAGCTTCCAGCCCATTCTGGGAATGGTTTGCCTACTAAAACAACTGACTTTTAGTGAAAATTCAGGAATTCAGTCATGGATCATTCCAAATGCCTCAGCAATTAAAAAGGGTCTCTAACAGCTACTAAGAGAGCTGAAAACAAATATAGATGAAAACACATATGTAGTAGGAGACTTCAACACGCCACTCTCAACAAAGGACAGATAAAAAAACTACCCAAGGACTCAAAAGCCTTAAAAGAAGACCTAGACAAAATGGACCTAATAGACATCTACAGGATGCTACACCCACAAGGAACAGAATATACCTTCTTCTCAAACGCACATGGATCATTCTCTAAAATTGACCACATACTAGGCCACAAGGTAAACATGAATAAATACACAAAGATTAAAATAATACCAACCTTTTTTTGAGACCATAAGGGTATCAAACTAGAAATCAACAATGAAAAGGAAGTAAGAAGAACACTTAACACTTGGAGACTGAACAACATGCTTCTAAAGGAAGAATGGGTAACTGAAGAAATTAAAACTTACTTTTAAACAAACAACAAAGAAGACACAGCATTCCAAAATGTCTGGGATGCAGCAAAAGCACATCTAAGAGGAAGGTTCGTAGCAATACAGGCCCATATCAAAAACCAAGAAAATAACCAAAACAAAACCTAATCTACCAACTTGAAAAATAAAAAGAACAACAGAAAAACCGAAAATCCAGCAGAAGACAAGAAATAACAAAAATAAAAGAAGAAATAAATGATCTAGAAGCCAAAAAGACTATCCAAAAGATTAACGAAAACAAAAACTGGTTCTTTGAAAAAATAAATAAAATTGATAAGCCCCTTGCAAAGCTCACAAAGGAAAGAAGAGTGAAAATCCTAATAAACAGAATCACAAATGAAAGAGGAGAAATTGTAACAGACACAAAAGAAATCCAAAGGATAATGAGATGACTATGAACAACTATATGGAAATAAATACAACCTGGATGAGATGGATAGATTCTTAGAAAGATACAACTCCCCAAACAAGAGCCCAGGACCTGATGGCTTTACAAATAAATTCTACCAGACATTCAAAGAAGAAATAATGCCTGCGCTACTAAAGCTTTTCAAAAAAATTCAGAAAGAAGGAAAACTGCCAAACACATTCTATGAAGCAAACATCGCACTCATACCGAAACCAAGTAAGGACAGCACCAAGAAAGAAAACTATAGACCGATATCCTTAATGAACACAGATGCAAAAACCTTGAACAAAATCCTGGCAAACGAATCCAACAATTCATTAAAAGCATCATTCACCATGACCAAGTGGGATTTATCCCAGGGCTCAACATCCAGAAATCAATTAACATAATACATCACATCGCAAAGAGAAAAACAAAAACCACATGATAATATCAATAGATGCAGAGAAAGCATTTGACAAAGTCCAGCATCCATTCATGATAAAAGCCCTTGAAAAACTAGGGATTAAAGGAATTTACCTCAACATAATAAAAGCCATCTATGACAAACCTATGGCAAATATCATCCTAAATGGGGAAAAACTAAAAGCATTCCAGTTGAGATCTGGAACTAGGCAAGGATGCCCACTCTCCCCACTACTCTCTAACATTGTATTGGAAGTTTTAGCTAGGGTGATAAGGCAAGAGAAAGACATAAAAGGGATACAAATAGGTAAAGAGGAACTGAAGCTATCATTATATGCTGATGACATGATTCTCTATATAGAAAACCCAAAAAAATCCACAGAAAGATTACTTGAAATAATAAACCTGTTCAGTAAGGTAGCTGGATACAAAATCAACACACAAAAGTCAGTGGATTTCCTATATGCAAAAAGACAAATAGAAGAAGAAGAAATCAGAAAAACCATCCCATTTACCATCGTACCAAAAAAAAAATTAAACACTTGGGAATAAACCTAACAAAAAAATGTGAAAGAATTATACAAAGAAAATTTTAGAATGCTCCTAAAAGAGATAGAAGAAGACATAAGGAAATGGAAAGACATTCCCTGTTCATGGATAGGAAGAATTAATATTATCAAAATGACCATCGTACCAAAGGCAATCTACAGATTCAATGCAATCCCAATAAAAATCCCAATGATATTTTTTAAAGATAGAACAAAAATTACTGAAATTCATATGGAATAACAAAAGATCTCTTATATCAAAAAGCCTCCTGACCAGAAAAAAAGAAAATGGAGGTATTACAATTCCAAACTTCAAACTATACTACAAAGCCATAATAATTAAAACAGCATGGTATTGGTACAAAAACAGACAGTCAGACCAATGGAACAGAATTGAGAGTCCTGAAATAAAACCACACATATATAGTCAACTAATCTTGACAAAGGAGTGAAAAACTTACCTTGCAACAAAGATAGCCTCTTCAATAAATGGTACTGGGAAAATTGTACTTAAACATGTAAAAAAATGGACCAAGAAAACTCCCTTATTTCATGTACAAAAATGAACACAAAATGGATAAGAGACTTAGAGACCAGACCTGAAACCATAGCATACATAGAGGAAAACTTGGACAAAACTCTCCATGAATTACAGTTCAGAAATTCCTTTCTAGAAACATCTACAGATGGCAAAAAAAAAAAATGAAGGAAAACATAAACAGATCAAACTAAAAAGCTTCTGTACAGCAAAAGAGACAACAGAAAAAACTAAAAGATGCCCAGCCAGCTGAATGGGAAAAATTTTTTGCCCTCCACATGAGTGACAGGGTTTAATAATGAAGATCCACAAGGAACTCACACAACTAAACAAAAGCAAAACAAAAATTCCAATCAAAAAATGGGAGAAGAACTAAAAAGACACTTCCTAAAAGAGGAAATACAAATTGCCAACAGGCACATGAAAAATTGCTCAACATCACTAGCAATAAAGGAAATATGAATCAAAACCACAATGAGATACCACCTTACACCAGTAAGAATGGTCCACATCCAAAGAACAGGCAACAAGGATTGCTGGCAAGGATGTAGAGAGAAAGGAACACTACTACACTGCTGGTGGGAATGTAAACTAGTCCAACCACTATGGAAAGCTGTGTGGAGGACCCTCAAGTTAATGAAAATGGAACCACCATTTGACCCAGCAATTGCTCTCTTGGGAATCTACCCTAAGGAGACCTCAATGCTTGTACAAAGGGACACCTGTGCTCGGATGTTTACGGCAGCACAATTTATAATTGCAAGGTCATAGAAGCAACCTAAATGCCCCAAAACAGATGACTGGATGAAAAAAAATGTGGTACATATACACAATGGAATATTACTCATCAATTAAAAATGACAAATTCGACGATTTATAACAACATGGATGTACTTAGAAGAAATCATATTAGCAGAAACAAGTCACAAAGAAAAAGAGAGACACCAAATGGTTTCACTAATATATGGGATATAGTGAAAAAATAAACAAAAGACTTGAGGAAAAGTCAAAACAAGATAAGCACCAAACTGAAGTGCACACTTTGAGCAGGAGGGAAAGGGGGGGGGGAGGGATGGAAAGAAGGGTGGGGGGGTAAATCCCTGGGATTACAATGTTGTGAAATTTATAAATAAATAAATAAATAAATAAATAAATAAATAAATAAATAAATAAATAAATAAATAAATAAATAAATAAAACCAAAAAATGGTCTCTAAGGTTCTGTCTTTCAGACACAAGTTTCATTTCTTTCTTCCTCAATACATTGCTACCATAATGTTAGCAAAACTTGAGCAACTCTGCTGAGCAGTCCTGGAATTCTGATAAAAAAAACAAGTTGACCTCAAACATCCCAAAGGTATCTATAGATACATTTAACTTAGGTCATCTGGACTTTTCCTTTCCCTTGGCCTCAGCACGCCTCTCCTAGAATCTCAGAAATATGAGTGTGGCATCATTTGCCCTGTAATTTATTACCTATAAGTTATAGATGCATTTTACTTGCACTAACAACTTCCCATGGACTATAACCTCCCCCCCCCCCAGTATCTTATTTCATAGGAAAATGGACTGTAGATGTCAATAGCACTGTTGTGCATGGCAGAGGATGAGATAGCAGATAAGTTTCTATCACAAAGGTCATTAAAAGATACTATATCAAAGCATTTTTCCCCACCGAAGATTTAAAAGTGTACTTGGAATTGGTAGATTTCAAAACCTTAACTGCAATTCTGGTTTGAAAAAAGAAAGTCAAGCACAAGGGAGCTGTTTTTTCAGTGACTTTTGTTTTTATTGTTTCAGTGACTTTAATAAGAGTTCTGTGAGTTAATGATCATGGTGAGAGGGGTGGTGCCATGAAGGGGGTCACTTCTTGGGAAGGGTAGAGTCCTGGGCAACTGGAACTAGCCAATCTGCAAGAGCTCAGTGTAATACTTATGGGAGCTGCAGCAACCACCCACCTTTCTAGAGTAAGAACAATGCTGAGAGGAAAGGACCTGCTCATCTTTAGAGTCATTCACTTTCATTAAGGGGATAGCAACTGATTAGGAAAGAATAGTTGTGTGGATTATTTCTGTCAGAAATAAAAGCAAGAGAAGTCAGGAGTCAAAATCATGGTACTCTATCCTAGAAAGCAGTACTTTGCCAGCTTTGTGGACTTGCCAAAAAGAAAAGAGCTCTGAGGAAGCCAGACTGGGCCAAGGACCTCTGTACACAGCAGCAATTAAAGACCTCTCATGGCTCCATCAATGCTGCTGGAAAATTGAAATGTACTGTTTCTGTCTCTGATATGTAGTATATAATAAATGAGCCAAAAATATAAAATTGGAAATAAAATTGGACATTCCCCCAAGAACATTCAGTATTGCCTGAAATGAACTTTGGAAGTCAAATATGAGAAGGCTATTTATTATCCTGAATACAAACTCCCATGAGGGAAGGGCTCGATGTTGCTCTTGTTCTGATTGTTTTTGTTTTCTGCTGAATTTAAACATGGAAAAACATCATTTGTCCTGTAAGTGGAGGACTAGACATAATTCCACTCCAACATCGCACCAGGAATTCTTAAAACAAAAGACAAGCCAGAAAACTGGTTCCCCTAAGAAAAATCTCTGTATCAGCCAAACCCTGAAACAGTTTTTTTTAAAAAGTGCATTTCCACAGGTATGCACGGTGATGATGCCTTTAATTGACGTGAAACCAGATCTAACTTAAAAGAACTGATCTACTTCAAAGGAAAAAAGCTAGCTCTCTCCTGTTTTGCCTCTTTAATTAATGAGAAATAAATAGTAACTTTTTGCCTCAAAAAACCTTCCTCATATTGTAAAACCAACTTTACCTATCAAGGGACAAAGAAGGAAGGAAAGTGAAAATAACTTCATGTGGAGACTAAATAATCGTTCTTATTTTTAAATTTCTGATGCTAGAGAATGCTAGCATTTAGGACATGCTAGAGAATATCCTGGTACCGGTTTTTAGTCATATTTTTAGTCAAGATCCAGTATACATCCAATAAGCATTTACACACACCAACAGGAGCTGGGTGGGAGCACTAGCCATCCTGATCGGTGTTGAACAGACACCTATATACCCAGGTGTATATTTCATAACCTTGAAATAAGTGTTTAAATATTAAGGCAGCTCCATGATGGGAGAAGTTAACAATGAAATACATTAAGGGATTTTCCCCTTTCAAATGTTTAATGATAGAGTTACATAGAAAAATGATTTAATGACTGTGAAAACACATTTAGCAAGCTGCTTCAGAGAGCTATGCGTATTTCAGGTTACCCAAAAACTAAAACAAAATAGGTAACACCATCCATTTTTAAAATTGCATGTGGCAATTTAAATTTCAATATTGACAATATCTTCTGAATTGTGGTGGGAAAAGAATAAGCCTTAAGAGTAGGAACCAGGCCAAGTCTCTCAGGAAATTAGCAATGGGGTCCTACGTGACCACCCATCCCCACTTTTGTACAAGCTTCTGTTACATCTGTGTCCTGAAGGAGAGTCTTGCCTTTCCATCAGGAGAAGTGAGTCCAAACCTGAGCTTGAATGGTAAGTTTAATCACTGCTACTCCTTTAGCAGGTGTTATGGGCTAAAGCCTTATGGAAATGTTTACAAACATGTGAAGTGTAATGTCATTTTGGAAATGTGTTGGGTTAGAGAGTTCTTGGATTACCTCTGAGAAAAGTTTCATCAGAGCTCTCCATTCCAACACAGGATGAATTTCCCCACAAGGCAGAGACATTTAGTTATATCTGAAAAAGCAGGCTTATTTTAAGGAAAGGGAAGGGAAGGGAGTGGAGGATAGGGGAGGGGAGAGGAGGAGAGCGAGAGAAGGGGAGGGAGGGGAGGGAGGGAAGAGAGGGGAGGGGAGGACACTTGCATGGACACAAGTGGACAGAAAGATGTGCAGAGGGAAAGATTTGTGAAAAGAAATACTTGCTCAGGTATGTGGGCAGGAGAGCAGAGATGGTACTGCCTAGTGTTCTTTGGGGTTCATTCCTTTATGGAATTGTTCGCTATTATTTAATTACTTCCTTCTAGGGTGTGACTAGATTGAATTGTAAGGACAGGGAATTCTCTACTTTGGCCCTCAATCTCCATATCCCCATCCCTGTTCTGCACCTCTGAATACTTCCTGTACCCATACAGATACTTGCTACAGTAGTTGATGCCTGAGGACTTTTCATTTCTATAACAGGCTCTATAGTGATATTAGTCATCATAAACCCCAATCCCAGTTTCTGGTCTCCCCAAATTTTCTACTCTTCTCCATCAAGGTATATCATCAGCCCTTGCCAATTTGAGAATATGAGGTTCAAAGAGATTAAAGAATTTACCCAGCTGAAAAGTAGCAGTCATGATTTCAACTCAGAACTGAATTCAAAGCATTTCCATGATGAACGTTCTTCCTTCATGTCACAACCTTCAGTCCTTTTCCTTGTAAAATGAACCTAGCAAGGCTCCTCTTACAACGTGGTTGAAGGGGTGATTTCAAAGTGGTAATGAACCTGGAAGAACCTTGTAGGACTGATGGAAACTTGACGTGTAGTTCTGACCATGATGATGAGTATACAGACATCAAAGTACCAACCATGCTGTATACCTAAAATGACAGTTTTATAAACCAATGATTGTCCAATACACATGTAAATAAATTAAGAAAAGCCTTATTAACAGTGGAATGTCACAGCCCTGCCTGAGACTTGGAGACACTGTTTCATGGCAAGAACAATTCATGCATTTTCAGAAATAAAACCATTATCTCATCATCATGATTTTGATGTTTTAGATCTCCTTGAAAATGTAGGTATAGAGTTTGGAGGACAGACCTCAGTCAGGTGGTAGGGGGAGATGGATTAGCAGTATTTGCCTGGTTCAGGAGTAGTGTCCTCTTTTAAACCTGTTTGATTTCATCTACTGTGGAGGAATATGTGTTGATTAATAATATCTTCGCAATTACAAAAAATTCCACACAAGAATCATTCACTCAAATAGGGTCTTGGTCATTCTAATAATATTTCTTCCCATAGTTTCCCACCACCCTTTTATGTGTGTAGAAAGGACAAAAGAAAAGATGTTAAATTTAGATGTTTGCTCTCTTTAATCCTACTTCCTTTCTTCACTAGAGTCTGCTAAGATTTGGGTACTCTGTCTCTCCCATTCCTTTTCCCTTCACTTTCCATTTTGCACTAACATTTAAGGAGAGTCAGAGTTTTCTTCCTTATTTTTTATACCAGTCTAATTGATATATAACATCATACTATTTCCAATATACAACATAATAATTCAATATTTATATTTTACGAAATGATCACCACGTTAATATATTATTGTGTTTAGTTCACACCTCTTTCAACTAGGTTAAATTAATTCCTAGATTTTTTAAATGAACTTGTAAACAGAATGTTTTCTTAACTTCTCCTTCATTATTAATGTATAAAAACACCACACATTTATTTTTGTATATTGATATTGTATCTGTAACTTTTACTAACTATCCTTATTCACATAGCTTTTGTAAGGACTTTGGAGTTTTGTAAGGACTTTGGAGATGACGAACTGTCATCTGCAAACAGTGACAGTTTACTTCTTTCCTTCCAATATCAATGCCTGTTTTTCCCCAGGGGATCCAAGAGCACAGGCCTCCTCGGCCTCTAGAGCTAGGTAGTCAAGAGGCATTCCCTGAGTGGCAGTAACAAAACCCAGGGTACCAGGTTTGTATAAAAGCTTCTCTCCTGGAGATAGTGGTGTTTTGGAGTGAGGCAAAAGGACAACATAAAAACGGTACCTATCAGAAAAGAAAAGGAGGGAAAAAGGCACAAAAAAGATTAAAGGGGGAGATAAAAGGGAGAAAAAAGAATGGAGGCACCTGCTGGCTGGGGCAAGGCAAAGGGAGAGCTTCCAACTCCAGCGAGCACCGCAGAAGCTACCTATGTCTGTGCTACCTTAGATGCCTGCCCCTTTAGTGGAAGCTTTAATGCAAGCACATGAACCCTTACAGGATATCCGAATGCCGTTGACTGCTTGTGAGTGGGTGCCTGGGTCAGACAAGGCCAAGCACACTAGTCCTTGAAGAGCAGTGTCTCAGTTTTGCTCTAGCCTTTGGGTCCTGTGGAAGCAAGCCTCCACAGGATCACAAAGTTAGTTATCTGGGGAACTTACTTTCAGGTGCATGCCTTAAAGGCTAGGTGCTAGATTGGGTTTCAAACCTTTCATTACTCAGGGAGAAGCTGCAGGTTTTAAGTTCCTTCTGACTATGGGTCAGTGTTCCTGGAGCGTGGTTTATTGTGAGATGGTTTATTTGCTTCAATATAGTTTTTTCTCTCCTCTGCCAGATGTGTAGGAGTCAGTTGGCTAGTTTTTAGTTGGCTTTTTTTCCAGAGGAAACTGTTCCATATGTCGCTATAGATTTGGAGTGTCTGTGGGAGGTGAGTTCAGGATCTTCTACATCACCATATTAAACTGTAACCTCTTCCTCATTTCTTAACCTTATTTTGCTGATGGGAGTAGAGGGTATCAAGAGAAAAAGTTGCTTTTTGGTAGGCAGTTGAGAGTGGACTGTGGAATGAGAAGTTTTCTAGACAGATGCTATAAGATATATTGTACTGAAAGAGAAGTAGGAGTGAAAAGAATGGGAAAGAGGAATTTATAACTTGGATTCCTTCAGATCGGCCTGTTTAGATTGCTAATCTGCTATGTAAACTAATCCCCAAATGTCAGAGGTTTATGTCACCCTAAAATTTCTCTCTTATTACCAGTCAATCATGGCCAGCTTTAGCTCAGCTCCCTCTGCTCTTCACTGGTGGACCCAAGTGAGAGCACCAGTACTGGTTATGTTCCTTTCATGATACAACACCAGGAACATAACACTGGTAGAAATACTTGCTAGTTCTTAAAGCTCTTTTCTGTTCTGAGGTAGCATGTATCGTTTCTGTTCACATTTCCTTTTTAAAGTGACATGAACCTAGCCTGATGTCACAGGGTATAGAGATATAACACTTGCCCAGAAAAGGGAAAACCATGTCTTTTCAAATATTAATCATCCAGCATGCCATAGTAAGTTGAATCCTTTAATAAGAAGGATTCTTAGAGGGAGATTTGCTCACAGGAATTTTATTGAAGCTGATCTTAGAACAGCAGCTGTGAGGGAGGGAAAAGATGAACTATGATGCTGTCTCCATAAAGGTTCCAGATGGTCCCCAGGCAAACTCTGGAACAGAAATGGCCCTTCAGAGTTGTCCTAAATTGAAGCAGGAAGATTAAATGTTTGCTTGGCAGCACATACAAGCCCTTGACAGAGGATGTATTTGGGAAATAGAGGCATAACCTTGGGTAAGACAGTGCCCTGTAATGAAGCTAGAGGAATGATCATCTCAGGCCAGGAGGGGAACATCAGGGTTGCACACACCATGTCTGCACAGTGATACTCTTGGGCATTCTTTATAAAACACCTAGAAAAACCACTGTTGCTTTTCAATATTTGGCCCCTGAAGAACATTTCACACAATATAATGCTAGTCAGAGACTACTCAGGGGCAACCTTCTGTTTATATAAATATGAGCACAGGGCACCTATAAACAGGCACCCTGCTTTTCTTCCAATCCTTAAAACTTCAACATTCACGTCCTTCAACTGTGGGTGAAGGAGACAGAAGAAATTCATCAAGAGCTAGAAGATATTTTTTAGCCCAATCTAAAAGTACTTGTTTGGTGGAGGGAATACAGGAACTAATGATTAGCTTGGAAAGTCTTGGTACCGGTTGCTGAACCTTGTGGGAGGTGTGTAGGGTGTAGGAGGAAGGAAGGAAGGAAGAATTCTGGTTTCCTTTTTAATCTGCTGCCTGATGGTTTTGAGCAGGGGACTCACATTCTTTGATTTTCTGTTTTCCAGTTGGATCACCCAGTTGTCATCCCTCTGAGAGTTTGCAGGCGGAGCATCAGGCATTGTGGCTGCTTAAGTCAGCATGGTCTTACCTGCCAGCTTCTCCCACTTGAGTACACATCCTCTAAAACTAAATTTTAACCAGTGAATTCTTACTATTAGAGCTGAAGAGTGCTTCTGTCTACCAGATATTTACTTTCCCTAGATATTCTAATGGAAAAAAGGGTACCCACAAAATGAATGATTTTCTGCCTTCTTACCAGTGTTAGTTGAAGCTCAGTAAGGCAAATGTTATCTTGACAATTTATTTTCTTTAAATCTCTGCTGTCCACAAAAGGGAGCAAGACCCTGAATAATAGTTTTTATGTGCACACAAGGCTCACCTGCATTCAGGTCAAATTGTCAGTCTAATAATTACCCCAAATTGGAAGACATTTTTCAGTCTCAGAAAATCTACATGTCTCTATTCAGACAAAGCTGTCCCTGGTATCTAAATGGATAAAGCATCACAGCTTAGGGAGGGAAAAAAAGAGAAAGTCAGAAAAATGCATTTGGATAAACTGACATGAAGACAAAACTGTATCTATGTCTTAGCTCAAATTTACTACTTTGATACCGGTATCCCCTATATAAGTCAATTTCTAAAATTAATTTATATGTTTTTATGATTGCAAAAGTAATAGCTGCCCAATGCAAAAGACATAAAAGATAGAAAGGATAAGAAGTAAACAAAATTTGCATATGATTTCACCATCCAGATGTACCCTGCTGGGCAGAGAAAATCATCATTAATATTTTTTGCTCTGGTGTGCACATAGGTAGCTTGTGAGCTTGTGTGCATACGAGTCTGTGTGTGTAATTATATGCCTACACACTGCATATCTGTAGCAGTTTTGGAATAGACGTTCTCACCTGGGGAAGGCTGCCCTCTAATGAAATTCCCTCCTGTGGCCGGCCACCTGTGAGGCAAATGGGATCAAACCTAACATTACAACACTCTTCTCACTTTGTCTGCTGCTTCCTTTTCCTTTTGTTTAATTCATCCTTACTCTACATGGCCTAACAGCAGACTTTTTTTCCTTATTTAATTCTTTTAAGGTTATTACTAATGACATATCATTATCTTACAGCACTTCTAACCCAGGTCACCACTCTCCCCTTCTGGAATGTTGTCCATCACTTGTACCCGCCTGCTTTCTCCTTTCTGCACTCCCTGCTGAGACCTTGATTCTTTGGTCAAGACAGTTTGTTAAATCTTGCTGCTCCCTGAAGTTCTGTCCTTGAACGTCCACCCTCCTCCCTCTCCACCGTGACTTGTATGGCTTTTGGTTTTCCTGAGGAGTGACCTCCTCTCTAGCCCACAAGCCTTCCTTTCCATGGGTTCTCCCCTATTTCTAGGACACACTCCCTCTCCCACACATAAACACCAGCTTTACCTGAAATACCCTTACTTAAGATTTCAAGTTAGATTTGATAGCATTTGGAATGTCTTTGCCAGCATGCTGACTCAGAGTGCTTCTTATATATGTCCATCACTCTGTCCCTTTCCCTCTACTTACATCTAGAGCACTTTCCTTTGTGCTATTTGCCTGCACATCCTATTAAACTAAAAGGACAGAGATTGTATTTGCAAATCACCGCAATACCCTGTTCTTGGTGGTATCTGGGATTTAGTTGATTCACAATATTTACTGGATAAAGAGTCAGTGTCACTATGAACAGCATTCTCTGTGGTGTAATGTACAGTCAGACCAGTGGAGAATGGTCTAGCAAGTTCTGTCAGCTGATGCCCTTCAACCAATGCATCTCAGCCAGTTTGGGCTGCTTTAACAAAATGCCAAGAGAAATTTCTCCATAATTCTAAACTCTGGAAGTCTGAGATCAGGATGCCATTATGGTTGTTTGTCAGTCAGGGTTTTCTTCCTAGTTATATCCCCACATGGTTTTCCTTGATGTGTCAATGGAGAGAGCACAAGAAAGAAGGGGAGTAGGGGAAATAGGAAAACAGAGAGGAAGGCTGCAGAGGTTATTCTTAAACCATTTGTTAAGAAATAGGCAGCAAAGTGTCTGAAGTAATATTCTCCCGCAAGACACAGAAGTGTACATACTCATCATTGCTGATAGACAGTCACATGCTTTGCCAATTAACTACCTGAGAGGTAGGGCAGTGCTTCTTCGTCTACATACTCTGCCTACTAACATTGTTAGGACAACTTTTCCACATCAGATACTGTGCAAAGAATTTCCTTTCATTCTTAGGCAAGAATTCTAAGAGCCTCCTGACCATCTTTTGAGGTAGGTGTTATCATTAGGTCCCTATTTTATAGGAGACACACTGAAGCTTAGGTTAATAATGAAAATTAGCCAACTAAGTAGTAATGTTGGAGGCAAGACTTCACCTAGGCTGTCTGACCTCTTAACCAGCATTGCTGCCTATGTGAAAATTAGGCAATCTTCCAGAGATATACCAGAATCAATGCCCCTCTTTTCCTTTCTTAAACTCCAAACAAACTCAACCAGAATGTCTATAAGCAAAGATATGATTCCTACAGAACCCCATTCAGGAACCAGATATTCCTGTAGTGATGAGGAAGTAATGTGATCACCAAGTATATGCAAATATATAATAATCTTCACATCTTAACAACCTCCCAAAAGTATTTTGTTATTGAATTTTTAAATAATCTTGCAGCCACAAACCCAAAAAACAGGAATTTTAGAAACATACAATACTGTTTGTTTTCAAACAGCGTAAGCAGGAGTTTATGATTCAGTTCATAGCTAAGTTCCAAAAGGGCCATTTTCTGCATCTTTTCCTTGAGTAAATAATGCACAAGATGATCATTCCCTGAGTGCAGTATCATAATGGGTTTTATTTTTATTTGAATTTTCATTTATTGATTTTGTTTCTCTTCCACATGAATAATGTATCCTTTCAGAAGGCATCCAAACTCACATTATTTGGCACACTAAATAAAAAGTCCTTTCTTTAGAGCAGTAACAAATACAAATTATGTAGTCAATGTGTTCTTAAATTGTTTAAATATGTATTTACATGCTAAACTGTGGCATTATTGGAGTTGTTTGTATAGTAAGTAGAGTTTGAAATTGTCCAAATATCTGTTCATCATAATAAAATAACTTTAAATGAGGCTGTTGTGGTTCATTTGAGGGAAATAGCATATTTAAATATTGATATAAACAGCATTCCCTTCAATAACTAGGAGGGGCTGGGACTGTTTAGGTAAACAATGGTAACCCTCAAAGACTTCACACAGATTGACACACTTGATAATGCATTTTTTATCACCCTCCCCAAGTGCTCTTACCTTTGTGTCCTCCTATATAATCAAAAGAGAACCCAAATAATGTCCAAATTGTCTGTTTGCAATTCATCTCCCCAAGAACAGTAAATTGCCTGTGTGTTGGGGACAAAGGGGAGATTCCTATAGATGTGAATCAATCAGGTACATTAGCACTAACCCAGAGGGGAGTACAGAGACTGAGAGGAAGAGGAACAAGAGCACTATTCCCTCCTGCCCTGGTGCTCTCAGAATGGGATTTAGGCAGAAATACAGCAAGCTCATCACTAATGGTATCCTTAGTCACAGTATTGTACTTGGCGTGAATTTGTTCAAAAGGAAATAAACAGAAGCTATTTGTGATACAAGCAAAACAAGTTAGCAGTCATGAGACACCTGAATTAGGGAGAATTGACTCATAACAACAACAACAACAATAAAGTCTTGTTTGTGGGAGAAAGAAGTGGATCTCCTAGAACATGTTATTTTGGGACGAATTTGGTGTTCATTTTCTTTCCGGATTGTCCCACTATTACAGCTCTTAGTTGGGTATGTAGATGGAGCTGAGGTAATTAGGGGCAGAGAGCTAGGATGAGACTGGAATTGATTTTTCTGGACTGGACACTAAAAGAGAAGCAGAGGTGACAATGGTACCCAAGCAGGCAATGGAGTGGAGGGAGAATATGCAAGAATAAGTGTGGTAGAAAAAGGAACCCCACACAGTGCCAGGTATTGGGGGACAGAAAGCGCCATTTCCATCTTAGGAAAATCTCTTCACCATGTACCCAGTCTCCATAGGTTTCAGTTTCCTTACTGTCTAGTTCTTACATTCTATGTGTTGTTATCTTTAACTGTTCATGTAGTAATACCCAGAGAGACCTAGTGAATACTGCCATGAATCTGCAGAAGTGGTTGTGGAAGGGAGAGGGTATCACTTGATTTATGAATGGTCAGTGAAACCTTGGGGTCTCAGGTCAGTGAAAAAGGTCTGAAGAGTTGAAAGAAGCTAAAAGTGAACTGGAGGAAAAAAAGCAATCTTATATTGTTAATGATCATGACTTTTTCATCTAGAGTATTTGTCATTGTTGTCTGATTTGGGTTTTTCCTAAAGAAAACTCTGAGACTCGGATTCTAGTGTGAGTGGAATCTTGGGAGATAAGCCCAGGCAAGAGGAGAAGGGGAGTGGGGAAATGAGACAGGGAGGAGAAGGATGCTATTAAGGGCACCTATTCTCCTCAAGCCTTGAATCCAAAGAGACAGTGTAGGTCAAACCTCTGAGTTATTGCAATCATGGGATTAAGATGCAGAGCTCCTCATTGGTAGATATCAATGCAGTCTTTGGCTGTTTGTGCATCAAATTAATTATTCATCAACTGTCATAGGAGGACAGCAGCTTCTGAAAGTATTAGCTCTCTTGTGCTTTTTATCTGTCTTGCACCCTGTTCTTCATACACAGCCTGATAGCATCCACAGGGATGTTGTTACTGACACCAGGTTCTCAGTGAACAATCAAGATTTCCTGGGTAAGGCACCAAGTACCTGCAACTGCCCTTTGTGTTTTAAAAATTAATTGAAAAATCAAATATGAGATTTTTCAACTTCTCTCGTTATAAAATGGTCTCCAGCAGAAGTGGTGTGAAAGGCAGAGAGACTTGTACTTGACAAAGGGTATGGGTAAAGGCATCAGGACATCTACAAAACAGATGTATTTCCATCTCAGCAGGAGACAGCCATGTTTCTCTAAGTGTTGATTAAACTCTTCCCCCATAGTGGTTCCCTTGTTTGTCTCATTCATGTTGTTCTCATTTACCTCCTTTTGCTTTGGGAATTTGCCAGCATGGAACTTGTTTCAACGTCTACACTGATTAGATACAAGCTTATGTTAAGCTGGAAGCCAATAAGCATTTGGCTGTGGAACTTGTGGGGTTCATTAACCCAAAATAGGGTTTTGGACTGAAAATACAAATAGGCACAGGAAGGATACAATGAATGTCAAAAGACTAGACACATAGCAGATTGTCCATCTCAGGCAGGGACACAACTTTTGAATTGATAGCAAGGAGAACCCTCAAGTTCCTCCACATTGTCTCTTTTGAAGAGACAGCATACATGTGTCTGATGTCATTGATGATTCTTATATTTGCTTTGAGCTTCTGAGTGGGTTCAGAAGTAGTATAGTTCAGTCAAAAGGGTTCAGATTTAGGAATCAAGAAGGATTAGATTCAAGCCATGGGCAAGGTAGTTAATTGTCTAGTGATGACCTTAAACAAGCTATTGGAACTTTTTCCTTTTCCAGGAAAAAAATTGAGGCAATAATCTCAGGCTATAAAGAATTAGAAGTCTATCAAATCTAAAGAATTGAGGAGGACTATTGATATAAAATGTATTCCAAAGAATTAATATCCCTTCCTCTTCTGTTGTTTTTCTAGTTCTAGTTTCTAAACATCTAGGAAATATGTCTCTTTTTGTCTTTTAATAATCAGTGATTTCCAAGACATTCAAGATTATGCAAATACTGTCTAGTTTCACATTTCCTTCTCTTTTGACATATTGACAGTGTGTTTTATTTATTTGTTTTTACCATGGCATTTACAAATAGCTGTAGGAAAACCTCTGGTATGAACCAAGCCTTCCATTTGAAACCCAATTTATCTACAAATGATTTTCATTCATATGATCTCTTGTGATCTCTACCTGGAAAATACATCAAACATTATAAAGCCTGTTTTACAAATAAAGAAAAGTGAGACACCCTAATGGTGAGGGGTAGCATCTGAGCCAACAATCCCACCTCCTGTTTCCAATGTCAAAATAGTGCTTGGTGGTGACTTTTTTTAACCACAGAAACTTTCTCAACATGTGCAAGGCACTGTCCAGTGCCTTGTGTAGGACACAGATTGTCACTCACAGGTTAAGTCTCAACATTTTGGACAAGTTGTCAGATGTGTGGTCAGTGACTCAGAATATTCACACTACAGATTTAAGGCCTTTTTTTTTCCAATAGGGGCTTCAAATCTAAAATCTACTAGTATACATTTGTGTACCACGAAGGCATTATCTATGAAAAGAAGAGGGTGATTCCAATGCCACTTGCTACATCACTGACTCACAATCTCCAACCTTCTATACCCATGACACTTGGTATATCCATCTAGATCTTTCCTCCAAGATTTGAGGTCATTTGTTTTAAGTTTAGCTCTCTGCTCTAACCAGACTGAGTTCTCTTTTCACTGATCAGGTCAGGATTGGGATCTCTATTTTTATTTCCTATCACTTTTTCCTGGTATGTAGAATGCAGTGGGTAGAAATCACTTCCTGATCTGATCCTAACAATCCAGCATCTGCAAGGATGATGTAATATGCCAGCAACTGTTTAAAATTGTTATAAGAAGCTTTAAAAATATCCCATGTGAATGTACACCCTTTTGATGGGAATGAACACACATGAGATTTTGTGGACAGTTTTTAAAAATCCACCAAAATTTAAAATTGTCTGCCTCAACCTATAATCCTACTAGTGGGGCTTTTCCTACAGCAGTTCATTCATACAAAAGTAAAAATTTAATGTGCAAGAATGTTGGGCTGGGCACGGTGGCTCATGCCTGTAAACTTCAGCCTACAAAGCGGCCGGGGCTAGGGATCATGGTTCGAGTCCCGCCTGGGGCCTGCAGCGAGACCTAGTTCCAAAAAAATAGCTGGATGTGGTGGCGTGCGCCTGTAATCCCAGCTACCTGGGAAGCTGAGGCTGGGGATTGCTTGAGTCTGTGGTACCCTGGGCAACAAGAGCTGCGGTTCCACAAGCAAAAATAGCGAGACCTAGTCTAAAAAAAAAAAAATGTGCAAGAACGTTCAGTATATCATGAAAATAGTGTAATGTTGGAAGGAAAGGCTAAATATATTTATTAACAAAAAGGATTCCTAAATATAATGTACTATGGAATTATTACCCATATATTTTATTTAAATGACATGGAATGATTTACTGGTGAGATTTTTTTAGAAAACCAAATTGCAGAACGATATAATCCCATCTTGTAAAACTGAGAATACCAAAATGATCTATTGTAAATGTAACAACTTTTTCCCATTTTATCATCACAAGGTCAGTTTAATGAGTGATCCGATCAAATGGTTCTACTCAGACTTCAATGGGTTTGGAAATATAGATTTTGCAGAAAGAGGTGAATAAATCTAACCTGTGCATATTTGCAGAAGGGAGGGATAGCAGATAAAATGAGAAGAGAGAGAAAGAAGGAAAAAATGGTGGGAAGCTGGCAATATCTGAAGAAGTTTTGGGGACAAGATGGACTAAAGTAATTTTAAAACCAGAAGTTGTTCAAGAGTGATTTTTGACTGCTTGTTGTGTACTGCATGGTAGAAACTCTGCTCTCTAACCCTCAAGTCACTATTAAAGTCACTACTGCTTTGTGTGAACACATGTGCATATGGGTGTGAGGGTGTGTGTGTGTGTGTGTGTGTGCACGCGCAGGAGAAGGCATAAATCCAGGAAGGAGCCAAGTTGCCTATCTGGCTCCAAGATGCAGAACAGAACAGCAGTATGGAAGCTGGGGCCCTCCTGCCTTTAGTAATGTGCCATCTTACCCACACTGTCAGGAGAACATGCAGAGTTGTAGGGAAGGGCATTAGACTTCCTCAAAGCATAAGACCAGAAATTACAAGTGACTGATGTAGATCTCAGAAAGCTAGAAGTTTGCAGCCAACATCAGATAGCATAATTCCAATTCATTGCCTTACAACAAATACCTACCTCAAAGCAGCCCACCTCATAAAATAGTAGATTTTACTGTTACAAAAATAGTAGATTTATATTTTGCCTTTGCCAAAATGTCTGCAATATGACCCCATTAACTCATAGATTTGCCATTCTAAGTACAAAAGTATTCGAAGCTGGGTGTGGTAGCACACCTGTAATCCTAGCTACTTGGGAAGCTGAGGCCAGGAATCACTTGAGTCCACATGTTCGAGACTACCCCAGGCAGCACAGTGAAACCTAGTCTCTAAAAAAATAAGAGAATTCAAGACATCTTCTTGGTTTCACTTCTGATCACATAGGTTATAGATCAGATATGGAATGTTTGCATAATTCCAATTCATTGCCTTAAATGTTATGATTGTTACAACAGACACCTAACTCAAAGTAGCCCAACTCATAAATCAATAGCCACCTAATATTCGACCAAGTGAATCACCATGCCAATGAAATAGGACATCCCTGCTATGTAACACAAACTTTGAAAAAATGCCTTAGATTATTACCTGGCATGATAGTTTAAATGGATAATCAAAAAATTTCAATTATTCAATTTTTTGGATGGTGCTGTTGTTTAGAAGTCTGAATATATGCATATGCTAAAATATTTATTGTAAACATTCTATATATGTATAAAAAGATTTGGAGTGATACCTACCACCAGCTTGCTTTATAGATATATATTATTTTGTAATTAAAGAAAATGTTCCTCCTCTGTCTTACACAGCTAATTTGCCCCATAGTACTCCTGATGTTACTTTCTGATGGAATATTGTCCCAACCAAGCTACCTTAGGAAGAATGAATTGTGTAGAGAATCAGCAGCAGATAGACGCTACTTGTTTTTAAATTTTTAGCATTCATCCTTTACACTGAACTTTAAGATGGGCACCCCTCATTTTCTTTGCACATAAAACTACCTTTAAATCAAAGAATGAGAAATATGTATATTCTGGCATATAATTAAAGCACAGGGGAATCACAATTCCTTCGGTATCAAGTAGTTTTAATCTTTATTAGCTTAAACATTATGAGCCAAAATCTACGTAGTACCATTCTTATGAAGTATTAGTTCTTTCTATAATTTTGGATGTGAAATGTTTCATGTCCACATTCATCCCATTCAGGGTTGTTGGGTTGTCTTACTGTCTTTTGATTTGGAGCTGGAATATGTCATTGGGTAATAGGGAAAGGAGAAGTGAAAGTTTATGTGGATGGAGAGTTGGAGCTTCCAGTCAGCAGCATCCATGTTATGAGGTGGATGAAATAAAAGCAGCAGCAGGCAGTCAAAGCTAACTGATCTTTTTTCTATTTTGTCAAGCTGCTTTTGGCACATGGCTGCCATGGGTCTTTCACCTTCTGGACTGGATCATCCAGGATGGATGGCTTTTACCTCATTTCTGCAGGCTAAGAACACTGATTCCAACGTCTCTCAGTTTTGTCACCCTTGTTGTCAAAAAGCTGTTAGCACTATCTTGAATTTGCGTCTGCTGGAGGACATGACAGCTGAGAATCTGGAGTCAGGCTGCCTGGGTTCAAGTCCTAAGCCTAATTCTCCCACTTCCTGCTGAGTGACCTTTCACAGTTCATTTAACCACTTTACACTTTGTTTCCTCACTTGCAAAATGAGGAGGAAATGTAATAGCAGTACATACTGACATATAACCTGTCCTTCTGGAGTTTTAAGGAAGATTAAATTAGCTGTTTGGCACATTTAAGTGCTCACTAAATGTTAAGGGGGGGGGGGAAACATCTTCCTTGAAAACAGAACACAGGTATCCATATACGTGCTAGAATCCTGCTGTGTGAAGTTGATGCTAGATTTGCACAACCTCGTATCCCTTGTCATGTATTCTAGAAGCCTCCAGAGGACTCTGCAAGTGACCCCTAGGTGGGTGGAAGCCAGTACCAGATAGATATATGAGGTGATAGTAATGAAAAACTAGAATAGTTAATGAAGGAAAACTATGCTTTGTATGAAGGAAAACTATGCTTTGTATGTTGGAAATATTTCCTTTTCTTAGGTGGAAAATAGTCTATAGCTTTTTCAGTAAAAGTAGTGACATAAAGAAAATCATAAGTCCAGATAAAATTAATTCTTTTGTGGGATATTGTCCAGGACTAGGTCTGGCCAATGCCAGGCAGTATATACATGGGCCTTGGTGACCCAGGCAGTGACTTGAGGGTGGGCAGTGAGGTACCGGGTATGAAATATGGGGCCAGATGCAGGACTGTGATGGGAAAGGAAACTATGAAAACCCAGCACAGAAATGGGTGCTGAAAAGCCTGTTTAGTGAAAAATTCACTTTTTTGGCCTGTTGAGTTTGCTAATGAACAGTGCCAAGAGCTACAAACAGCCCATTTTTAATAAGCTTGGATTAACTTCTCTGCTGAACTGGAAATCTCTTCAAGGCTTCCTTCTTTAGAAATTATTATGACAGAATTCCAAAAGAACACCTCGGAATTTTGGCCATGTACTAGATGGCCAATGAATCTAATATTGCTAGGTCAAAAACGATATGTCTTGGTGACACAGTATATGTATAATGTTTATTATGTAACTGAATTTTCCAAGGATCCCTACTGACATATAACTTGTCCTTCAGCTTTCCCCATCACATTTTGGGGGATTCTGCAATTCTCCAGTCCTCTGTGAACTAAATAGTATTTATTTTAATACCTCTAGAGTTATAAAAATCCCCCTGTCCTTGGGTGCTATGTGTGTCTGGGGAAAAACTATACAAAGAGTTGATAAACTTTTAGTTTCCTTTTTTTGCTTGAGTGTAAAGATGCTTTACCTAATATGGCTTGTAGAAGTTTTAAAGAAAAGCTAAAATAATTCTGGAGTAGTTCTTCTCAAACGATCTGTGGTGAAGAACTAATTTTGAGTTAAAACAGACTAGAACAATTTTCAGTCAGTTGTAGACAATACTTAGATAAATTGTGTACAATGAATTGTTAGATAAATGACACTTTTAAAGTCATACAAATAAAAGCTCCAACTTTTAATCACTGAGTTAAACAGACAAGTGCTATAAAATTGTCCTCACATTTCTAAATCCTTGCTTTCCATTTTTTATTTCTATATGCTAATCTCTATACCTAAAATATATTTTCCAGATAGACACCACCTAGTGTAGCCACAGAACAGAGGACTGAGAATAGGTTTCCACCCATGACTTGGTCATAGCCAGGGACCATTTCAGAATACATATGAACACAGGCATTGTCAATGTTCACCTATCTCATCAGCTCATCATCAGAAAGAGACTGTGTTGGAGAGCATTCTATTATTAAGGATAACAAATCTACATCAACATTTCAGTCAACCTGATGATATATGTAATCCATCAGTCAAGGCAAATTTTTCTTCAGGATCTTCCCTCATTATTATTTTTATATGTGCGAAAATGTCCAATACAAGAGCACTGAGGGCAATTCAAAGAGCAAGTGAACCCAGTGAAGAAGAAGTGTAACCACTGGGCCAGGATGAAGGTAGAAAATGAAGTTTTCCCAGTAGTTGGGGCAGGAAGGTCTTGAGAATCCTCTGACAAACTCACCTGAGCAGACCAGTCACTTCAAGGGCCTCTGAGTATTTACCCATCTGTCCCCACTAGGGTTACTCACATTGGAAGTAACCATGGTATCTGTCAGGTCACTCTGAGATACCACATCTTGAATTGTTTTGGTAAAATGACAGATTAAGATTCCTAGATGAGTTCCATGGCCCTGTGATAGGTAAGATAGAGAAAAAGTGATAACTGAAGCAGCAAAATGTGGAACCTGGAAAACTTTGAATTCCTCCCCAATGGAAAACAGAACTGCATTGGTAAAGTCTTTCCAAAAGAGCCAATATCCAAAAATGAGTAAATTTAATGTTCTTCTTACACAGTGGCTCTGATCTTAGTAGTTTTGCATTCTTCTGCTAATTTGGCTATTGGAAAAAAATTAATCTTCATTTTCCCCATGTCACTGCACATTTCTATTCTTATAAAATCAATATTTGACCCAAGCCTAGACAACATTTCTGGGGTGCTTTCCACATGTGGTTCACATTTTAGTATTTGACTTGTTTATATATCCAGTCATAAGACAACAGTGATTAAAGAGCAACTGACACCTGACCTCAGAGAAGAGGCCAGTCTACTCAGAAGCAGTTCAGTTTCCCTCCAAACTTCTTATCCTGAATGTGCAATGTCAGTGCTGTGAGGAAGGAAGTTGGAGTTTTTAGTTATCAAACCTGTTTAAGGGAAGGACTGGAACTGTGATTTTTGAGTTTGTTGCTTCCCATGATTATAGAAGTTTACATTTCATTTCCACAGTATTTTTTAATAGCAACCGTATGCTAATTCAACATATGCTTACTCTATAGATAATTGTCTCCAAGAATATCCACACATATGGAATTTTTCAGATAATTAATGCTTTAAACTATACATCAAGCTCAATTATCTAACCATTTCTAGTCCAAGGTCAGATTTGAGGCATCTTGCCTCTCCATTTTATCTTCCACTTTCATGCTGGAGGTGAAAAGGAATTTAAAGTTCATTCACTCATTCTATTCTCTTTACAGATGAGGAAACTGAGGCCCATGGGGTATGAAATGAGTTGCCAAAGGTCTTGTAAAAAATTGTGGGTATAGTCTGGGCTCCATACCCCTGGCTCCTTGTCCAGTCTTCTTTTGGGCTTTACCTCCTGGTTTCTGCAGAAATCAAAGTTCATAAAAGAAGCCCTGAATTTAATTGCTGTGGACATATGGTCTTGGATTTATACTAAAAGATGCTAATCATTGCCTGCCTGCCTGCTCATAGCCTCTCTAAAGGAAATTGCCCTCTTCCAAGCCCCTGCTAGGCCTGAGCAGCTAGCTTTTCTACCATGCAACTCCTCTAAACCCTCTATTGTTCTTGAGTCTGGAAATAACCATCAGACCCTATAGAGTTCATCACAGGAGGGACTAAAAGGTAAGATAGGACAAATGTTCTCTTTCAAGAGGTGAACCAAAGAACAGAGGAAGGTTACTGTTTGGAAATGGAATCATGAAGTCAAAATAGGAATAATCCCAACTATGGCAAACCACAAACATATGCAATTTAAAGTTATGGGACAACAGGAACCAAGAGGGAGCAGAAAAGGCCAGTGAGTAAATAGGAAGAAAATAGAGCAGATATGCAAAGTGACACAGACTCTGCAACATGGCCTCAGCCATGACAGCACAAACCCTGAACCAGGCCTTCTTCTTAGCATGTTATCTCTATTTCAACTTTCATAACATCCCATGAACTGGATATTAATATTATCTTTTTTTTTCAGGTAAACAAACAGGTACGAGAGGTTAATGAAGGTCATCCAGTTCACTTTGCTGCATAGTGCCTGTCAGTCATTCTTCTCAGAGTTCTTTCAACAGTGGAAATGAAATTATTTATTCAATCACAACAAAAAATAAAATGTTTAGGAAAAATCTTATTTGAAATGATGATGTATAAAATGTAAATTCACCTAGGAAAAATATAGTCACTCATATATTTCAGTCCTAATAATATTACCTCTCAGTCCTTTATCTGAGTTAGTGTAGGATCACACTGAATCAAGATGAGAAGCCATTAACAAAATATGGGGGATAAGTTCCTATGTAGCATAATAATTAGGTTCTTGAGATATTATGTCTGAAAGGGAATATAAAGCATATAGGATGAGGAGGGAAGGTATAGCTAGTTAAACACAAACTGGCCAACATGCCCAGCTTCTGATCAATTAGTCTTAGGCAACTACTGAATGATTTAGGAGTGTGTATGTGCTAAGGGAAAGAAATAGTGAAATGCACAAAATGGTCATCCCTAACTTGAAAGCTAAAAGTCATTTAAGAACATGACTGTGAGCAAAAGCAGCACCAATTCAGTGTCTAAATCTTTTCAGTGGGAAGAAAATAGCAGTATCAAGAAAACTGTATCAAAGATGCCATACTGAGGAGCTAGTCTTTTCAAAAGAGTTTTGAAATATAGGAAATTGAGAGGGAAACAAAACTTAAAACACATGGGATTTGGGCATTTCATTAAGAAGTCATGGAGAATTGCAACAATACCAACAAACTCATATATTCAGACACTAAACCTAAGAGAATATGAGTTGGGGTAGAGAGAAATGGTGGGGGAGTAGGGGTGGATGGATGGATGGCTGGATGGATGGACAGTGATAAATAGAACTAAGTCAGGACCCCAATTTAATTCCACCAAATTCATATATCCAAGAAAGGGTTCTGGATATCAACAATCCGGGTGGTTCTTACATTGGAGAAGTTCATGTAATAGCTGGAATGGTGACAATCCCAGACCATCCTCATATAACCCTTACAGGTTAATGTTATGTTGTATCCCTCTAGCAGATGATGAACCTCAGTCTTAGAAATTTGCCTCAGGCTACGTAGCAAGAAGTGAAGAGGGGAAGATGGCTCCATAGGTTCTGGTTTTAACTGAGCCTTTATAGCCTGTGATTGAGAGTATGTTTTACCAAAACTATATGTTGCCTACCAAGTAGAAGGGTCAAGGCAGGGCCCTCTCCATAAAGGGATTCAGTCCTGCCAAATTCCACAACTCAATATGTTCATACTGGCCAACTTTGGGGAAAAAAATGAACATTAAAATTAAGTCTCAAAAGGAAGGCAGTTCAAGGAAAGTACACCCAGAATAATGGGAGTTCAGCCTGGAGTGCGCAAAAATGTGAGATGAGTAATTGATTATTTGTTTGTATTAGCAGTTGATTATTGTCTGTTCTCCTGCTCCAGATCCATTTGTCTTACATCCGTGGGTAAATGTGGACTGTGTTGGAATGAGGTGTGGTCAAGGTTATGGTAAGAGAAGGAAGGAAGGCATGTGGCAGAGATTAGGGAATGACAAGTTACCAATATCTTGGGAATTATCTTTATTCCAAGTCAGCACTTCATCTCCACCTCTGGTTTAAGAGAGATTTTAAATGAGGCTAGATTTTGTAACTCTTCATACTTGTGGGTGTGACTTTCTGCCTCTTTGATGATGGTGATTAGGAATAAAATACACAAAATGAGAAGGATCTATAATTTGGGGAGGAAAACAGAATTTGCTTCTGTATATTTCCAGCTGTGAGATTTTGGACAATTTGCTTAGTAGACTCTTAATTCCCTGGTCTATACGTGAATGATTATATCTACCTCTTGAAGTTGCCCTGAACTTTAATGACATATATAAGTAAAACATTGAGTCTGCAAAAATCTCTCATAAATGTTACTTTCTTCTTCGGATATTCTTCCTATCTCTACCCTATCTTTTGTCCAGTTCCTGCCTGTGTTCTCCCACAGTGAATAAAATCTCATGTTCTAAACCTTTCCTGAGAGAAGCAGATTAACGGACAAAGTGAAACTTGCTATGGACAGTGATTTTTATACACCCAGAAG
Source organism: Uropsilus gracilis (assembly GCA_004024945.1). Taxonomy (NCBI): domain Eukaryota; kingdom Metazoa; phylum Chordata; class Mammalia; order Eulipotyphla; family Talpidae; genus Uropsilus; species Uropsilus gracilis. Next base: position 146,546 of record PVHY01001670.1, read on the forward strand.
CAGAGCAACAAATGTAAAACTTCCCAAAGCAAATGTCCACCCCATACTCCACCTAGATCCCAGGGAACAAAGAATCTGTTCATAAGTACGTATTTCTTTGTCTATGTTATGCCAGCTATTGAAAATGGCTGCCTTCACTGCCCTTCAATGCCTTAGCTTCATATCTTCTCATCTTACTGGCAAAAAGGTTTCTTTTAATTAGCTTTCCCCCCTCCTCCCTCGAGGAAATACAAGCATTTTATCTGCTTTGGTTACCTTTTTTGTAAATTTGACAAGTCCTCCTTGAAAGCTTCTTATTTAATCATTCTTCTTAAAGTCTTGCTAAATACTATGTTATGCACCTAAGATAAAGTCATGTTTCCTAGTGAACATTCAACCCTGGATGCTCAGATTTGGCAGTTGATGGAAATAGTTTGGTTTTCTGCATTTGAAATTTTGTGTATCAGTGTTTTTTACCCTTTGAGAATAATTTCTATACTTAAATTCTGTGCATAATATTTAATTCCTATTATAAAACTCGCTATTCTACCTCTAATAAAATAACAGCCCCATAGAAAATCTATGAAAAGAATACAAATTGAAGCCACATGGACCCTGGGCTTGCTTATCACTCCTGCCATTTACTATCAATATTATTGTTTGATAGCACTAAGACTTGGGTCCCTTATCTGTAAAATGGGAACAAGAAAACCTCCCAAATGCAAGGTACCTGACATCTTGTAAAAGCTTCAGAGACATGGATCTCTATTGTCCTCACTGATGGATCACAGCACTGAAAACTGTGCCTGGCCCTTAGTAGGTACTGAATAAATAGTGAATAAATATTGATTGATTGAATAAATAATATTTTTAAAAAATTCATCGAATGAATAAGAAAAAATAAATATTGAATGAATAAGCAGTTTATAAAATTCGACCACTCCAAAACAAACCTGCACTCCCCCCTACCCCCTTCCCCCCCTCCCCACACACATACACAGCAAGTGTTGCTAACAGGAAGCAGTGGCCACAATCTCATTTGGCAGCCTCAGGCTCTTTCCATCCTCTCAAAGGCTCTCTGGCTTCTCTGCTTGCTATTTCTCTCACTCATGCATCCTCATATTCTGCAGACTTCTTAATTCTTTGATGATGTGCTGGGATCCATCTGTGAACTGGTCAGCTAGGAGCCGACTGTGTCAGAAACGTGGACAATTTCTCATGTCCTTCTGTGATACAAGTCACAGGGAACAGTGAGGCCTGTTCCCTTTGGTGCAGACACAGCCTTTCCTCTAATGAGGACAGTCTGTGGTATCCTCTGACCCAGTGCTGGTGCCAACTTGCCAAGGGATGAACACTATTCAGATTCTAAGCAACAGCTGTCAAGCAAACATGGACGATGTCCCCCTAGCTCCTCGAGGGGGGGGGGGACCCTAAAGAACTCTGTCATTAGTACGAGGACCTGGCTCTTGCTAGTTCTCCTGCCCCCTTGCCCTGGCACGCTGGCATCCCATAACCCCTTCCCACATGTCAGATGGTGGAAGCTTCAGTTCTGGCTCCTGAGATGGGGAGTCTTTGTGACTCTGCAATTTAACTTTCTAACTCCACTAAAATTCACTGACCTTCAGAGCCTTGGCTCATTTTCAGGCAAGGTAGAGTTCAGCCTGACCGATTTTATTTCAGTGGGGCTGACAGCAAGGCCATCGTCCCTGGGGTGTTTTCAGGATCTGGGGCAAATTACACTGTGTCTCCTGTCGCCTGGGCCCCAGCTTCCCCACTATAAGCCACATATTTTTATCTGGTTAAAATGAACATCAAAGGCAGCCATAAAAGAGAATAAAGAGGGAGGAGACATCACAAAAGGGGCCTTGGGGGGCAGAAGAGGGAGGGAGGTGGAAAGAAAGGAAAGAGAGGGCCCCTTGCTGGTAGGACTGTTTCCACCCCTGTGGGGAGGAGATGGGGGGAAGCTCTGAGCCGGGAGGGTCTGGCGCTGACTGTGCTTCCTATTTTGTTTTCATGCTGGAAGCCCCCACCTCTGTCGCTTTTTCCTGTGGCCTCTTGATCTCCACAGCAAATGGAGCGGGAGTCTGAGGAGCCAAGGTGAAGCGCCGGCTCCGAGCAGCACGGTCAAGAGGGGCCGCTCTCAGCGCCTCCATCTGCACGCTCCGCGCTGCGCCCAGTCCCGTGTGTGTTCAAAGCTGGCCAATCTCTCCCTGTCCGCCCTTCACTGGAAAACAAGGAAAGACATGTCCCCTGCTTTAGTATTGCCCGCGTGCTACCACTTGGCAGCCCTTCAGGATTTTATGACAACTGGTAATGAATAATTAACAAATCATTTGAGCTGCTACCAAAAACCTGAAGAGAGCAGCATTGCCTCAGCCCACACCGCCCCAGACGGCCTTGACAGTGTTTCCTCGCTTCAGGAAGCCTGGCCAAGACGCCTGGTCTCCGATAACACCCCTGAGGCACCGGGGACCAGAGAACTCCTTCCTGAATTCTCTTTCCCACTGAGCTGCTGGCTGGAGAGTGAGACAAACATCGCTGGCTTCTTGACGTTCTTTCGGGCGTTGCCACACTTTCCCTGGGAGAACCCGGAGTCTCGACCTCCATTCAAGCGGTGGTCCGAGGGGGTTAGGGGAACAATCACCTCTCACCTCCCACCCCGGGGATATTTGGCCACGCCAAGGGACGTTTTGAATGTCCTAAGGCGGAGAAGGGGTGGTTGCTGCTACTGGCATCTAGTGCTGCACAGCATACCGTGGGTGTCGGACAGCCCCCCCCCCCGCCCACGACAGAGAAAGTC
>PVHY01001671.1:0-77016 GCA_004024945.1 Uropsilus gracilis
CCTTCCCTCAGAATTCCTCTCCTCACACAGCACTGGTTGGTCAGCCTCACAAGCTTCCTTTTGTCTTGCTGAAGTCCTGCCCACAATTTTCCGCATGATAAGAAGCCCCATGAGTGAGTGAGTGTTCCTTCCAGCCCTGTAAGACCACGATATCCAAGAGGACTCTGTCCATAACCCAGTCTCTGCCCATCCCATCATATCACCACAAAATCAGTCTGGATGGTGGAGATGATTAAAACCATCACAACCGAGGATTCATTTATTTTTAAAAATCATTGCATCCAGGATTTTCCAGATATTGTAACTATAACCCACATATCTAAGAGATCCACTGAAGGATGACTATATAAAATCCGAATGATTGGGCCAGGATTGACTAGAAACACTAGAGTAAAGGAAACAGATGGAAAAAAAAATACCTTCAAATAGCTTTCTATATTAAACTATTAATATTTAGTAACTTCTTTCTTATTCCATTTATCCTACAGGCAGAAAATGTTCAACAAATCAATCCCTGGATGAAAGTTAGCTTTCTAAATGCAAGGTTTTTATTCAATCCCATTGTTTTGAGTTGCTTTTTAATATCCTACCAATTTAAATAGTTTTGAAAAACTATTGGAAGGTTGATCATGCTACTCTTGTAATATTTTATGTATATATTATGTAAAATCAATGTAACTATATTCAACATGGGTAAAGTCTGACATAAGGTATAGATTAATAAAGCAATGACACAGTTTTAGTATGTTTTACCATTTAGCACATTTATTTATTGTTTAAAATGGTTTATTGAGGTCCATTTTATTTTTTATTTTTTATTTTTTTTGAGACTAGGTCTCGCTATTTTTACCCGTGGAACCACAGGCTCTCGTTGCCCGGGGTACCACGGACTCAAAGCCATCCCCAGCCTCAGCTTCCCAGGTAGCTGGGATTACAGGCGCACGCCACCACACCCAGCTGTTTTTTTGGAGCTAGGTCTTGCTACAGGCCCCAGGCGGGACTCGAACCGCGATCCCTAGCCCCGGCCGCTTCATAGGCTGAAGCTTACAAGCACGAGCCACCGTGCCCGGCCCTATTGAGGTCATTTTAAAACCTTTGGTAAATAAAGCTTCTTCTCATTGGCAATTATAGAGATATTTAAAGTTTAAATCTTACTTATTCAAATTTATTTTATCTATTTTATTTATTTATTTATCTATTTATCTATCTATTTATTTATTTGTTCATTTATTTATTTATTTAGAAATTAGATCTTCTTATTTTCACCCATGGAACTGCAGACTCATATTGCCCGGGGTACCACAGACTCAAGCAATCTCCAGCCTCAGCATCCCAGGTACCTGGGATTTCAGGTGCACACCACCACACCCAGCTATCCTTTTTGGAACTAGGTCTCGCTGCATGCCCCCAGTGGGATTTGAACTGTGATCCCTGTCCCTGACCACAGTTTCCTAAACTGCATTGTACAGGTATGTGCCACCATGTCCGGCACCCCAATTGATTTAAAAATATGGATCAGCCCACAGTCTTCTGGGTACATTCATATTCACACAGAAACTACAGCTAAAAACCCATGGACTCTCCCCCAGTTCAACCAACATGTCTGCATTTGCCCTGAATACCAACACAAATACAGGGATGTGATTTTAGGAGCCAAAAATTACATTGCACAGTATACTCGTTGCAATTCTGGGGTGGTGAAGACAAAAGATTGAACATGAGGATTCAGAGTTTCTCAGTCATTTTCATGTAAATGAAGTCATTGTTCCTGTGATAAGCATTATGTAACCCAGGTAATTAACACAAGAAATAAAGCAACAGCTCCCAATCTGCAAATATTTTGTCTGTATTTAGGCACATCTATGTAAATGCATATCTACACTTCTGTGTGTATTTTTAAATATTTCAGTATGTGGCCTGGCCCATCATCACACATTTCCTTGAGGTAAAGTAGAGTTTGGTGGGAAAGGCATGCTGAGACTCACACCATAAAGGCTGCTGCAGAATTTAATGGCCACATTCAGAAATATTCCCATTTGAAAAATAAAGAGGTCAAACTTTCAGAACTTGGAAGGAGGCAATACTTGTGATTCCCTAATACACTCAGCTGCCTTACAAGCATACTGTCATCTTAGGACTGTCATCACACATGTTCATTCAATATAAAGATGAGCAAACATATTCCCAAAGGTACAGTAATAGGGAACTTACTGTCACAAGTTGACTGATAATGATGCACACCTGAGATGTACATGATGCTCTCATTCAGGCATTGCCATCAAGAAGTGCACATGAGGGGAAGATCCAGTATGAAAATGCACTTCAGGCAGGACTGAAACTCTGAAATCCATTCTATGTCTGCAGGTGCAGCTCTATATAACCCACATCATGATCATGGAATAGCCTCATACATATGTTCCTGAATTTGTTGTAGCAGCAACGCCATTGATGGAGGTGGAAGCAGCATTTCAGATCATTTAGCTGGTCCACCCTGCTTTGCAGGTGAGACAACTAAAACCAAATAGATCTACTGGATATTTCTATGGCAAGTGATTTTAAAGCATCCAGTCAAATATAGAAATGAGACCAATCCATGAAAGGGCTATGTCTAAATGAAATGTTTCTTAATGATCATTATCTTGATGTACATAAGCAAATAATTTCACTGAAAGTCAATTAACTTTTGTCAGTTTATTTCCTAACAACACCCTGGCTTGATTTCCACCTATCTCTTCCATCCAGTCTCCCATCATTTCCATATGACTGACAATTTTTATTTCAGAGTAAACAGAGAGTTTTGATATATCCAAAGATGCGCAGCAACTTGTTCTTGTGAAGGAAGGAAATATCTTCTTTTTGTTCTGATTTGACTGGATCCTTGAACTGACTGACTCCCTGGATTATACAAACCACACCAGAGAACTCAAGCCCAAGGATGCAAGGTGTGTGGTGACACAAAACGGGACTTGGTGGGTATGGAGGGGTCTATTTTGCATCCTATCAAGAGGAAGATTCCAGCAAGGGATCCGTGATGAGTGAACTCTGGGGACGAGGGACCTAGGAGGTTGGGTCCTCTGGAGGTAGGAGGGAGAAGGCTGTTGAATGAGGATGATGTGGAAGAACGTCTGTGTTTCCACCTGTAGCTTGAGATGACTCCTGTGATAATGCATTATTACAACAATGATATATGATAAGGAGCAGATGTTGTAGAGGGTATTCTGGGAGGCTGTCCTCCAACCAACCAGGCACAAGTAATCCCCGGCCATGCATTTGGGGAGTCTGGAGGTTCTTCTCAAAGGGAGACAGCTGAAATCCCTGGAGAAAGCAGTGTATTCATGACTGCTTCCTCTAACCACCTCCATTGTGTCACGCTGGCCACTTCCCATAAAGAGCAAGGAGCCACTCTGACCTCCGGGAGCTTGACATAAGAAGTCTTGCAAAGGCAGGATGGCTCCTAAACTAGCTAAATTCTCTGCTATTCTGGAAACACAGCAGGAAAATAAAGCTGAATAAACATTTCATGGGCTTTTTAATACCATTATAAAACATAAATAGCAAGATATTTTATTATTTCATTGAATGATGTTCTTAAGCCTGGAACTCTTGGACATATAGAAAATGGAGTCTGTGTAGTTTAGCGTTACTGATAAAAAATATACAATTATTTTCTATTCAGAGTAGAAATTACAGTCTAAATTCAGGCTTCGATAACCCTGCAAGTAGGAAAACAAACCAAAAAATTCACAATGAAAAGCTTAATGTCATTGGGTATTATTAACAGACATAAATGGAATTTCCCACATCATTCTGTGTTCCTAATAAATAATTTAGGCTTAAGAAAACTGGAAGGCAATAGGCTAAAATTGAATGTATTACTTTTATCTCATGTTTTACAAAGACATCTCAGAATTTTTAATTGAGTTAAAAACTTAGCTTTTGAAATCATATTTAATATATTATGTGTAAGAGTACTTCCTTTTTTATTTTTTCATGTTAATTATATGCTATAAAATATTTGAGCCCCAAGAACTACAATGATTCTATTTGTTTGATTTTTGAAAATATGTCTGCCCTTCAACATTACATATGCAGTATTTGAGTGACCTTTTGAAAACCTCCAAGGAAATATTTTTACATTGCCAAAAAATATCTCAAATATTTACAATATTTACAATCACTGATTCTAGTGTTTATTTCTATAAGTCACCTAGAAAATTTAATCATGAATTATTTGGATATAAGACTTTTATTTTCCTATAAAATTAGTTTATAGTGTTTAAGATTAAAATGGCAACACTCAAGTTTTTTCATTTCATTGAGTCATTTGAGTGATACTACATCATGGTGGATCCCGAAATGATTTTGTTACAATAATGTGCAAATGTAACTGGACAATTTTTCAATAAGACTTTGAAAGATGAAAATTCTCAGATTTTAACTAAAAATAAATCTGAGATTATAAAAAAGTAGGTAACAAAAAATAAAAAAGAAAACAAGCTTTTTATAAGACATTGTTCTCAGAATAAATAACACAGAGCCTCGACTCCAATTAGAATGATTTTTTTTAAGAATTTATGAATATGAGCAAATTTTATTCCATCAAGAATAATGATGGTTTTGCATTATTTCTTTGACTCTAATTGAATAGAAAGCCATTCTTATTATTTTTACAATAATAACATATTAACTTTTACTTTGTATATCTAAATATATGAATTTAGATAAATATAAACTAGAAGGATGAAATTGCACATGATGTTAAATAAATTAAATTAGACATACCATTTATCTGTCTAATTAAAACACTTAAATGATACTGGTCTTCAGATTTGTATCATTTATAAATTGCCATAAAAACATTTTGATTATCCACCAAGGGAAAATTGCACAAGCAGATACGAAGAATGTGACAGGTTTATTTTTGGATTTTTTTTTAGTTTGGTCTGGGATGGGGATTAAGAGTCCCCATTTTAAAAGTCCAAAATTTTAGGTGATAAGAGTGACAGAAAACAGGAAAATTTGAGACATCAACTTTTCTAGCTTTAGAAAGTATATTCCATTCAGATTCCCTGAGCAGCCATATAGCTAAAAATTTTTGTGTAGAATTAAACAGAGAAAAAGTGTGTTTCTCATTGAAATGTTCAATGACAAAACATTGTTGCTGTTTTTATTTTTTCATTTTTTATTGATTGTACACACACACATATTACTTCATCATCACTATTGATTTTAAAGTTACCTGTAAAAGTAATTTGTCTGTAAACTTATATTACCTTTACATTTGATAGTGAATTACATTTGATAGTGAAATAGAAATTATAAATAAAATCAAGTTCAAATGTGTTGTCGGTATACAAATCTTCTAAAAAATAGTAGATTAAAAATGGATGAGAGGTCACAGTAATGTTTAGATCACAACCTCTTATTTTATTCCATTTTTTCTACTGGATATTTTTTGCTGCATGAGAATTTTTTCTTTATAAATAAAATTAGAAATAAGATATCTGGTTTTTGATATGTGTGTGTCAGTATTAGGAGTGCATTAAACTTTACTTTCATTATAAACCACGCTTTATATTTTTGGAGTAAACCACAACAAGTATGATGAATAAAACTTCACTGTGCAATTACAATAGTTTAATTATTATTATCATTTTTATTATTTGCTTTTACAAAAATGGTGTCATATGTTCTAAGTTAATAAATAATAAACATTTTTTTCTAACTTTAGATCTAATTATTTTAAATTGCTAATTATTCTTTTCTTTTATGACTCATAAGAAATATATATTACACTAAAATGCAGTTCTAATAAATTCCTTTTTAATAGTCCCCTATAGTGTTCTTTATTACTAAAAAAGCAGATAATAAATAGTGAACATGGTCAACAAGGAATTAATCTTAATAGCCTTTAATTCGATTACTCTTTGGAGAGACCAAATGCATATTCACTGTGTCCAACCTCAATAATTAAAGGCTTTTACTTTCTCTACACTGTCATGAACAAAGTCTAAAAATAAGGGATTTTTATTTTTTGGTTACCTGAGATATTGATCCCCACATCACACAGGCACTTGTGATTCCCCTTTTAGCCAATACTTGTGGTAAGTTTTTTTTTTTTTTTTGTCTACTATATTAAATTATGTAAGCTCCACTTTTATTAAGAGTTTTCCTTTTTTTTTTTTTCCCCAGCTATGTAATCCCCTACATTCTAGGGAGTTTTGTTTGTTATATTTTCATGTATGTTTGCTAGTTTTGGCTCTTCACACTTCTATTTTTGCATAATGAATTGCATCCTGCATCTTTCCAGGATGCAAGATACAATTTCTTATGTAAAAATAGAAGTGTGAAGAGATATGACATATGAAAACAAACAAAAGGCCAGGAGGAAAAGTCAAAACAAGCTAACAATCACTATTAAGAACACAACTTGGTGGGGGAATGGGGAGACAGAAGAAGGTGGGAATGGTCAGAGAGGGGAAAAGGTGGGTAAACCCTGGGAATTACAAAGATGTTTTATATATATATATATATATATATATATATATATATATATATATATGTGTGTGTGTGTGTGTGTGTGTGTGTGTGTGTGTGTGTGTGACTTAAATAATAAAAATTCTAAAATATAAAAATGTATCTCTATTTCACTGTAAAACTTTGTGTACATGTTGAAATATTAGTTGTGACCTCCTATGCAATTGAATTATCTACATGTCTCATAGCATTTGGAAGAAAACTATATTTCTTCACATTTTTGGAATCTCAAATATATTGTCTAGTGATGTTTTTCTGATATTCCGTTTGAGTAAACGTTGCCCACTGTGTAACTGGATATGTCTTAGGTGTGTGAACTGATCAACGAGACCCATGATTATGTTTTCTGTTTATGTTAAATGCTCTCTAATGCGCTTCCACACACATCTAGAAACCAGATAACTCAATTCATCCACCAATCAGAACCAGCAAGAAATTGTCCCATTTCCCCCTTCAGGTTCATTGACCAGTGTTGCCTTCATAGCTCTCACCTTTTCCTTGGAGGTTTGAATAGTGGGTGCAAGAACTATGACTCCTGTAGAACAGCTGACACGTATCACTGCATTTATGGAATGTGAATCCCTTTCAATGCTTTTATGTCTACTTGGCTGCAATAAGAAGAAAAATCTCCAATATGAAATGCAATAATGAGAGCCTGACATTAGAGTTATAGAGTCAAGAGTCTACTTGACTATGTCCTCAGTTCCGATACCAAAGCCACTTCACAACAGAACCAAGGTACTAAATGACTTGGACTCCAGAGTCTGAACTTTCCAACCAATGAAAGTGCAGAAATCTGATCTCTGTGGTCTCGGGTGGTAAGGTGTGTCTAAAATTGGATTTTAGACTGATGCTTTTCTTTCTCCATTTTAATGAATGCAAAGGCACATAGATCAGTATTTCCTTCAAAATAAAGGGACATCTATTTCAAATAGATGTCAAATAAATAATTTCAAATAAATAATTTAACAGTGTTGATGATCTGGCTGGGTCCGTAATTCCCACTTGTCCATTAGCTCATAGTCTCAGGGCAGTGGGAAGACAAAAGTGACAAAAATTAGCAGCTGAACATAAGAAAGCATCTGTGTCTTAATGGAAAGAGAATTATAATGTATGTAGCTTCTAAATTATTTATTTTGGAAGCTATTATGATAGCAATCATTTTAGATTCAGGTGAATGAGAATAAAGAACTTGATATAATTATGAGATCAGTTAGAAAAAAAAATGTGTTTTTTAATTGTGCAGTTAAGCAAAAGAATCCAGGACCGGCTGCTTGGTAAGTGGAGTATAATACATCAATGTGTTTCATAATCACTTGTTCCCCTCCAGTTCAGACAAATCAGTCATGTATTTTATTTTGCAGGTGATAATAATCACAGCAAAACCTGGCTTAAAACAAACATTTTGGTTGAAAATCAGCAAACACACATTTCTTCCTCATGTGACCTATGAGAGCCTCATGCTGGCACATGTGAGATGCTTCAGTACAGCCTTTGGGGAGTGTGAGGGCAGGAGTAGGGGGCACATCTCAGGAGGAGAGGAGCCTGGGATGATCCTGTGGAGGAAACAGACACATGTTCTATCCTCTGACTCCTTATGCAAGGGAGACACATGGTGCCCTAGACTTCTCAAAAGTGATTACAATAAAGACAAACTTGTAAACCAAATTAAACAACAGTAACAACAAAATGGAGATTCCTGTGAGAATGAGAATGCAAAAGCAAATATAAAGCAGTTCAAAATACTCACTTTCTGGAATTTATGCTGCTTTTATTATTTGCTTGTTGGAACAAGGAGCCTGCACACAAGCATACTTTCCCAAACATTTCACGAAGGTTGTGGCCACACTGGTTTTAGAACTTGGCTATTTTGGAACACAAAGTTAGGGTACTAGGGTGAATATTTTCCTATGAGTGAAAATGCAAGCAATTCTACAAAGTTAGCAAGCTTTGTGTCAATTTTATGGTTACATTATTCATTAAACGGTCTAAATGATGCTGATGTGGATGTATACATAGTCTAACAATCTCAGGGCTGGGAGTCTGATGTTTCTCTTTTCTGGAATATAAATTGTCTGTGGACACAGGAAAGAAGTGGAATGAGGCCAGAGGTCATAGATGGGACCTGCACTGAGTGTCAAAGATTTAGTGTCTTAAAGAAAGAAACTCGGTTTCTCACAGGAGTTTGAGATCAACGTGCCTGCAGGTAAATGTGAATCTATAAGACTCCAGCAATTCAGTTCTTATAAACTTTTGAAGTCTAACAATTCAGTGTAACTTAGAAATCCTTACAATATGCTCTACATCCATTCAGACTGGAATAATTCATGGGCTTCTATTCTCTAGGATTATTAAGGGAGTCTTCATAGTGCATTCTCCAGTTAGTGTGTGGCTGTGATCTAAGCACAAGACACTGTCTTATGATAGAAAACGCTTTGTCCAGACTGGTTCTTGCATAGCTTTTACATGATAAATGGCCCATCTCATTTTTTATTGTGCTGCAGTTGATTGCTTACTTTTACGCCCAGTTCTCCAGCAGGATTCTGATATTGAGTAGCTTAGGAATCTTCCTCTATTTGTGCAAACAATTTGAAAAGAGGCATAACCTGTGCCTGTCAACAGCCATTACTGTGTCTTCAGTGTAAAATCAAAGCATTACAGAACAATTATAATTTCATATACTGAAGGGATGAAGTTAGTGGGGTAGTTGCCACAAAGTGTGTCTGAGACTTCAGAGAAACAGCAACAGCTAAAATATCCCTAGAAGGGACATAAACTTCTGGATACCCAGAAGTAATATCTCAGAAATATCCATTGATTCAGTGAATATCTTTATCTCCATTTGGCAGACTTGCTCAAAAGTCTCATTCACAAATTAGTGAAAAAATGCAAAAAAAGGTGATGATAAAATGACTTTAAAATAGAAATATTAATACTAAAAATGTACGGTTTCCATGAAGTAATCAAAAGCAATAGAATTGGAAAAAGATACTGAAGAGTAGAATTCTGAAAAGAAATGGTTTCACGAACACTACATATGATACCTTAATTATTTCTGATGCAATAGTAGTGAGTGTGTTCTATGTGTATATTTTACGAGTCATTATTGACTTTATTTAAAATCCTTATGGAAGCAATAATATTTTACATTACTATTAAATTTTACTATCTTATAATTTCTGTAATTCTAACTTGAAATATTATATTTCATTAAGTTAAAATATTATTGCTTCCATGAGGATTTTAAACAAAGTAGGGAATAAATCTTCAGAACAGCTCATCTAAATGAAGAAATACAAGGTAATCTTTTCAGAATCTGCTTTAAAAAATCTAAGGGAATACTTGTTTGAAGAATTTAGCACATATATCCTATGACATAAATCTCTATCATTTTTTACTTATTTGTTTTATACTCTAATTGAAAGGACTGGATATCAAAATAAACTCATTAAAATTTAAAGTATATGAATGTTTCAATGTATATGTTTTATTTAAATTTAACACCTAGATGATCCTAAATCAAATTCAAAGAAAGAAAGTATGTCCACATGCATATGTGTGCCCCATCAGATATCCAACACCCCTTCTCCTCTTACTGGAAAAACTAAGTTATTTCAGCCAAGAATATGTGTTTTGTTTAGGTACACAATTTACGTGTTGTGTAGTTTATATTTAAGGGTGATGTTTTTTTGGGGAAAATGCAAATATAAATTTTCTCTCTATTATCTTGCTGGAGTATTAAAATTATGAAAATATTCCTAATGTATACATCTCAATAAAATAATAACTAACATAAAAACAGACCAAGAGGTAAAAGGGATATTGACTTTCTCTTTATTACACAATTAGCACATTGAAAATTGTAAAATTTAATTTTATGATAGAGAATAATAAAATTGTGTTCTACATCATCATGTATTTATGGCCTGATTTCCAATGCTCTGCTTAATTTCTGAAGATGAGAACCAATAAAACATTTCTGTATTAACTGTGCATTTCTAGTGAGAGTGACACTTATTCATCATTGAAGTATGAGCAATTTTCTCTTGCCAAAATATTACTTGCAACCAATCACAAGTTTGCACATATTAGCTTTTGATAGCTAAATAAGAAGGTAAAATGGACCCATGTTTAGAAATGATCATGTAATAAAGACCATGTCTAGGTATATAAGTAAAGGCAGACAGAAGAATTTGTTCAGAGCTCTAAAATAGATAATATTTTTTGTAATTTTATCTAAACTTTTAAAAGATTTGACTATTATTAGGCAATTAATTTTATAGGTGTTTTACTCTTAGATATTACATTGAGGTGTTTGCTTTTGGATGAAGGGATGAAACATATTTTTTCACAACTTTTTTTCTGCTTAGTCTTCCTCCAATTAAAGTGTACCACATATATAAAACATTATGAATCTGGGGAGACACAAATTCAGCATTTAATATGGAAAATATGTTCTCAGTTAAATACCACCTATTCTAAGATTTTATTGATCTTTCCTTTTAATCTTGTCAAAGCAATTTGGGATTCGAATGAGGAAACTGGCTAATAACCTAAGATTTTGATAGCATCATAAACTCTGTGTAGTGAAGATTCTTAAATTAGACGTGTTTTAAGAATGAATGCACTCTGTTTATAGCAAATATGATTAGTGATATCACTATATATATATATCTCTATCTATCTATCTATCTATCTATCTATCTATCTATCTATCTATCTATCTATCTATCTATCTATCTATCTATCTATCTATCTATCTATCTATCTATCTATCTATCTATCTATCTATCTATCTATCTATCTATCTATCTATCTATCTATCTATCTATCACTATATCTATATCCATCCATCCCTCCCCCCCCCTCCCTCCATCCATCCATCTGATACACTTCATTGTGTGTGTTACCTGGATCCATTCCTCACAGTTTGTCATTTCATCTTATGTCACGATCCAAATAACATTCATTTGAAGGAATTGAAAATATTTCTATTTTATATATAATTTGCTGTTTGTCAATTTTGTTTTCATAACAGACTATATTCCTTGGAAGTGAAGGTCAGTCTTAAACCAAATGCACACAAATATCTGTGTTTTCTGTCGCTGGCTAAGTGACCTTAAGGGGGACCAAGCATCAGCAACAGCTCCTTACCCATCACTGGCGAGGACCCTTCGAGTGCTCCTGGCTATATTCGGACCACACTCACATCAGAGTCAGTTTCCCTGAGCAGCAGTTGGAAACGTTCAGATACCTATGTTTTAGAATGGCAATAACCTGCTCCTCTTCATTATGCTTCACACTCTATTTCCTCTATTTCACTTATTTTCTAGATTTCATGTGCATTTCTAGGAGACCCACTTATTGTCTCTACTGTTCATTGTAAAATGACTTTCCTAGAATTGAAAACTATTTCTTAGTAATTTAACTATCTCAAGGAAACATTCAACTACTTCGTACATACTGTGAGATCCTTATAACAGGGTTTGAACTACAGTTCTCCCCATCATCATTTTTTAAAATAATTTATATTTTTATTGAATAAGTTTGTTTACATTTGCCTTTTGGGTGTTCCTCCCTCTCTCCCATTCCACCCTCCTGGTCTTTCCATCTCTTTTTTCACTGCCATTTATTGTTTAAATTTTAGTCCCTTGGGTTCTTCCTCTTCTTTCTTGTAGCAGCATCCTTTTTGTCTGGTGTGGATGTGGTTTCCTGGGACACAGTGGCCTGTGCTTAATTTTCCAAGTGTCGTTTTGCTGCTGGCCACCAGTTCACACATGATTGTGTTCTTTCAGTGCCTCCTCCTTTTTTCTGGTCAGCTGCTCTGACCCATCTTCTGTCATATTTTGCTCCTTCTTTTTTTTTCGTAGTTCTGGTTGTTGGCAGTGGGAGCATTTGTCCCAGTCAAAGTTGGTGCACCCATAATAATTTCATTGCTCATTTTTCTATTTTCACATATGCTGTGAAATACTGACTTTTAGAATAATTAAGGATAAAACTAAAATGCTTTCATCATACTACCATTTTCCCCACTACTAACATTATCATTTTTGTTATTATATAGAACCAAATTCTCCATGGATCACTTTCCCTGCCTGGAAAGAATCCCCGTTCCCCTGCTTGTAGAATATGTCTCCTCAAAATTGATTTGCTCATTGCATGAGACCTAGGATGTCATTCATTTTTTTCTTTCATTTTCAAATGTTTTGTTAAGTTTATAATTTGAAACCACAAAGCTTACCATTCAGGCATACAGCTAAATTATTTTCAGTGTCTCCCCTAGTTAGGCAGCTTTCACTTCAGTTTACTGTGGGACACATTATCACCCCAAAATAAACCCTGGGCATTAGCAGTCATGCTCCATTCCCAATGTGAAAAGGTAGAGACTTTCTGACCCTGCTTTCTGCCTTCACAGATTTACCTATTTTATACAGTTCATACAATTAGATTTACACATTAGATTTACACATGATTTGGGCTCTTTGTAACTGCATTAAATTCTATGGAAATGTAACATACAACCCCCATGCATGTAGGCACTGTAGACAAAGAGAAAGTTGCAGAGATACGACTTAATTTTTTTAATATTGTGCTAACATCTCTCATGTTCTCATCTTTATTTTCTATTCACAAAGCAATGGATAAAGTCATTTCACATAAAGAATCAGCAAAACAGTGATTTAAAAACTGATATGTAGCATTAGACAATATTGGTATCTTACACTTTTAATGATTATTCTTTTTCACCAGAAAAAAAGTCCTCAGATTTAGTCATCAATGAAACTGAAAATGCTTACGACTAATGCATTCATTCTTTCTGTTGCCTTCCCTAATTTTTCTCCCCCTCCTTCTCCTTCCACCTCTCTTTTTCTCTCTCTCTCCCCTCCTCCTTCACTCCCATCTTCCTCCCTCCTTCTTTTGTCACACACTTTTCCCCCAACATTACAGCTTCTTTGATCATGACTAGGGTACTTATACCTTAAATTATTTGTTGCCCATGCAGAGAATGAACTTTACGTTCACAGTAACATCACAATGAGGTCAAGACCAAACAAAGAGAAGTTGAGGGTAGAAAGACTCTGAATTAGTCAGTAAGAAAATGTTTATTCAAATTGATTATTGGTTTAATATTGAATAAAAAAATACTATGAACTCATAAAAGACCCATTCATGGGAAATGCTATCTCCTGTAACTGCTCTAAGGCCATGATTTTCAAAGTGAAATAGTGCTTGATATGAAATCAATGAGTGGAGTCTAATAATTACAATATTGCACTGAAACTTCTGATCAGTTTACTTAGTCATTTAGTTTGTCACAAGGAACTCTATGAAATACAAGACAATTAAAGGTTGCCATATGCAAGACTGTAACAATTACTCTTTGTCATCTCCAAAAGAAACACTAATTTAGATCTTTCTTAGATTTCAGTGTAGTAAGTTGAGTTTGGTAAGAGAGAAACTAATTTGTAGAGCATCTCAATGGCTCTGTTTTGATCAGAGAGTACAGGCCTCAGCAAAATATTTACATTGAATTTCATTTGAATTTTGTTTTATGACCACGCATTTCAAAATAAAACCAAATGACAGAATATCCAAGATAAAGTAGATGTCAAACAAATATTTTTGGTATATCAGTTTATCACAGCACTTGGAAATGAGTCTTGAATGAGACTGCATTGTGACTCATACAAAGTTTATTTTTTAAATTTGTTTGATAAGAAATAGCTTAAAATGTCATCTATATAGATTATGTGAATCTGATAGCACTTGTCACATTAAATCTGACATTTTGTGGATACATGTATTCCTTCCCTGAAACTGTGTATCTATTTTCACTTAGGAAAGTTTGTCAGTCATTTGAGGTTCTGTTACTTTTCTTTTCCTTTTCTCATGAGTAGTGACACAAAATTTCCTTCATTCCCTATCTCCTAGAGTCAC
Source organism: Uropsilus gracilis (assembly GCA_004024945.1). Classification (NCBI taxonomy): domain Eukaryota; kingdom Metazoa; phylum Chordata; class Mammalia; order Eulipotyphla; family Talpidae; genus Uropsilus; species Uropsilus gracilis. Next base: position 14,476 of record PVHY01001671.1, read on the forward strand.
TTCCCTTTCATTTGTTTCTGCTTTCTGCTTCTCCAACTAAAGACAAATAAAAGGGTATTTTTGATATGTCTTTCTTCTGAGATGGGAAAGGCAGCTGGACTTAAAGGCTTAACACATTGGATTTATTTAAACCTTTTTTTTTTTTTTCCACAAGCCAGCCAGCCCAATTTATTCTAGTAGGCATATTGACCTCACATCACTATACCCCTCAGGCACTTAACTTAAAACAAACAAGCAAACAAAACAGACAAATAAAAACAGAAGTTTGAATTAAAAGGAACAGTCCTGATTTTACTTAAATTGTCACGTGTGAATATTACAAGTCTGGGTGATATTATTCTGCATTGTGTGAAACCTTTAAAGACTGTGGCGAATGCACAGCTGAAAACAAAATGATATGGTATTTCTCATCTCCAAGCAAGGGAGTAGACCCACCCACATAGCAGGAACCTCAGCCAGTTTTGTGAGAAAAATATTATGAATATTTTAGCGTTGACAGCTAGCTATTGGGGCCAGTATCAATAGAACACTCAGCGGTGTATTTCTTCATGGTCCTCAGTCACCAGAAGGAAGACCTCGAGGTCAGGATCAAACACATCAATTATGGAGTGAAATGGGGGAAATGACACTATTATTTGCATGATAAACTCACTTTCATTTCTTCTACAGCTCCCAGCCTGCACCTGCTTCTGCAGCTGCAGGAATTAAAGTAGAAAAAGTACCATTTTAGGGATATGAGTGTGAATTACAATGGCAGGATGGGGTTAGGAGCAGCAAGCTTTTAAGTGATGAAGTTACTGGTTCTGCATCTCTGCTTGTTCTGTGTGCTCCCCTCTGCCACAGGTGGAATGAGGGAAATAGATACAACAGACACAGGAGCAGGTGCTCCAAAGGCCATCAAATGGAGTCACAAATGACAGTGTCCAGAAAACAATCAGCAGTCCCTCTCTGTACTGATGAGTGGAAACAAGGAAATGAGCGGGAAATTTGCCTCGATCTTCTGTGTGGACAGGAGGCAGAGCTTTTGCTGTCTCTCTGCAAAGCTCTGATGCTCTGAGTTGAAAAGCCTTTCAAGTGTTCTCAGCCTTAAGAAATACCACTTGTTTACTGAATAGAGATGACACATGCATTCTGCAAGAAGGACCTTGGTGATGTAATAGGTTGCCTCCGTACTCCTACTTCATAACCATCCTCACAGTCATATCATCTTGAAAAACTGTATGATATGACTGAAAAAATATTTCTGCCAGCTATCATCACTCTATTGATAGAGATATTATGATGTAGACAGATATGATAATATTGACATGATATGTATATATAGGTATATCTAGATATGATACATATTTGGCATCTATATAAATATATGCATTTGATATATATTATATATAAATAAATACTGAATTTGTGTGTTTTTGTTAAGTCCCAGGCATTTATATTTGTGTGTACATGTTATGTATGTATATGGCTATGTGTGTGTTTTATTTAAAACATGGTATGTAAATATTTAACAAAATTCATCATTAAAGTCATATAAAAGTTAAATTAGAATGGGGTTGTTTCTTAGCAATAACATGTGACTATATAAATAATAGATCCACTTAAATAAAGCTGATTTTGCATATAAACACACATATATGTAAATCAGTTTTAAGTAAATTTGTTGTCCTTGCATATATACATCCATGCAAGCATATGCATATATATATACATACATTTATGTGAACATCAGCTTTTTTTAGACATATTCACTCATGCCATCCAGTTCATGTTAAAAGGAAAGAATCATTTTCATCAAAACATTTTTTTCTATTATAACAGCTATAAAAAACAACCAAAAAAATAATGGTGGTTTCATATGCTGCCAGCCAGATCTCTGTCACTGGACACAAGAAGACCACAGGTAGGAGGATCAGGAGACTCCTCTTGCTTCTGCTTGGTGGTGCAGGTGACTGTGACCCAGTGGTGCATCACTTCCTGAGTGAGTGATGCTGAATATCAAAGAATCAACAGGCAGAGATGAGAGGAGAGATCAGAGATAGACACAGAGAACAGAGCTCACCAACTTCTGGGCTTATATGAACACCTGTCAAGGAAATCATTCTTATCCTTATTGTACTTTACTGCTTTATTTAAGTGTGGTAGATTTATGGGTATTTTAGTGCTGGAGTTGAGATGTAAAATATACCTGAAGTTATGTGAAGCTAGACCCTGGAGAATCAATGTTATTTCAGATAAAATACAATATTTAAAAAATTTAAAAAAATACTAATAATGAAAATATAACTCTCCCCCCCCCAAAAAAAAAAAAAAAAAAAAGGTGAGAGCAAACATACATGCATGCATGTGGATAATTTGGTGGATATTATGCATGTGGATAATTTGGTCCATACTATTTAAAAGCTACTAAATAAATAACAATAAGTAAAACAAATGAGAACTGAAAATAAAAGCCTGTTTTTTAAAGCAATTTTTAAAAATTGTTGATCTGACCCTTTAAAAATTAAATCCAAGGTTTCACCCTAATCAGAGATAAATACCCAGCCTCTTCTTTTTGCTAATGTTAGATTTTATTGTAAATTTTCAGTAAGTCCTCATACTTCTCATATATTCAACTTTTGTTTGCTTCATTTCAAAATGAGTTTAATTGGATTAGATTGTTGATTTACAATCTTACAGCAAATACTACAACCTACTTTTTTTTAACCTCAGATGATCAAGTCTTCCTATTCAGAAATGAGCATTTAGAGAGAAGAATTGATGTCCGGTGATTAACAAATCATCAATTGACGATTGATAGATGGTAGAACTACATAGTGAATTATAGATAACAAACAATTATTATCAAAAAAAATTACCTGACTGTTTTGATTAAAATAAAACATTTTGCAAGATAGATATTATAATTGCTTTCCTGAACTTAAGCTTCACTTTGTAGTCTGAATAAATTAGGTCATTATTATTCCATATTCAAATCCCTAAGGGGACCTTGCCTTTGGTTTGTATCTATTTAATTCAGATCAGTTAGGAACACCTTTGGTTAATGTCATGATATTTCCATTATGGAACTCAAACTCTGCTGAAAGAAGTGTGTCAAGTCAGTCCCTTCAGGGAAAGCACATTCCATTAAAGACTCTTTGATTTTGGAGATTTTTTAGAATATGTTTCAGAGGAGAAGGTATTAAGAAACACTGCACAAAGAAGTAATTGATTCATAGAATCTCTTTCTTGTTAACATGTGCTATTTTTGTGTCTTTTTTTTTCTATTCCAATGCAGTCTTTCACAATATTTCTTTTTTTTTTATTTCAGTTTTCTTGCTCCATTCCATTTTCACATTCTCCCACTCAATACATTTATGTCCACTTTTGTTATTTTCCAATGTGAGTCCCTCAAAGAACTATTTCAGTTGAGTAGAGCTCACAGTATTCATTATAGCCAATGAATTGTGTGAGTCGTGGTAATGAATAATCAGAATATGTGAAAAAATATCAAAATAGAAAAGAGTAATAAATATAAATGAGACAGGACTAATCATTCCCTGAATGGTACTAGAATAATATTGCTCTTGATTTCATATGAAATGAAAATTGCAAAACATTTATTGATTTGTTTTATTCCAAATGCAAATGTCAGATCATATAGGATGTTATTGTGGGTACAGAAAATAGAAAATATGGTTTATATATATAGTTGAAGTCATAAATATAAAACATTTCCAGTCAGGAAGATTTTTGGCCTTAAACATTTCAAAAGTCACATTTAGAAGCTTGCAAACACTGGTGTGTTTGAGTTTATTTTTTCTTAGTTTATTAATCTCATGAGCAAGGATCCCACTGAGAAGAGAAGTATGATTATTATTCATTAGCTTGTTTTATTGACCTTGAGATGTCAACAACATGTACAGCTAGCAGTACTGTAGGTAAATAAAAAAAGACAAAGAAAAGAGAAGCAAAATGCATAGAATGAAGAAATGCTAAGAAAAATGTTCTTTTCTGCAGGGCTGGAGGTAAAAGATTAGATTATAGTTTGCAGAATCAAGGGCACATAGGAATGGCACAGCACAATCATGATTTATGGAAGTATTTTGGAAGGTAGAAAATCAATATATATTCTAAATGTTCTGCTTTGTTCAGATTAATCTCAGCTGTGCTCTCCTCACACCATTCAGTTTAAACACAAAGACATCCACCCTACAAAACTACATGATCTTGGAACATTTTATTTTAATGAAAGTAAACATTGATGAACATATTTGGCTTTTAATTTAAAATAAAAATCACTTTTAGAATATCACATTTAGCTTTGAAATTTGAATAGATAAACTGAGTATTTGGTTCTGGAAAGTTTAAGAATTTAATTACTGAAACATGTACTATGGCAGAGTTGCTCTGAACTGCTAGACTCTTAGCTTAGCTCTTATTTCCTATGTTTATAAAACCCCTATGAAGTTCTGTTGGACTTATCACATGATTATCAATGTGACAGTTACATAGTCATCCTCATTGAGAAGAAATAGTAAATGAGCAAACATGCAGCCTTAAACAGGAAGTTTTCTGAGATTAAGTTTTTAGTAAGGATTTCAAGAACATTTGTGTGGTATATGTCTTCATCTTCAGTGGAATGTAATTGCTCACACATAATCAGTAAACAGTGGTGTCTTCTAAGTAAGCATTAGAGCTCCCTATGAGGGAAGAATTCTTAATCTCAGAGTGATAAATTTTGGTGTTCTCTATAAGATTAACTTTCAAATTAGATTAAAACATTCATCATATTTGTAGGCAGATAAGGAGAGAAAGCAGAGGGAGACAAATAAAAAAATGTAGAGAATTATACTTAAGGATCCTACAGGGTTTTGAATACTTGAGAGAGAACTAAACATCTCAGAAGTTTGGTGGTGGAACTGGAGTCTGAAGCAAGCTTCAGACACTTAGAAACTGGAGAGGGGAGCCATTGTTGAACAGAAAATCTGGTGTGGAAGTGGCCAATTATTTAAGATTATAATGACTTTTCAAATAAAGTAAACAGCTTTCTAGATTGCTATAAGTCGTTAAACAGCCCCACTGGTCGGTAATATGGCCACTGTGGTTAGGGTTTCAGAGCAGTTGATTCTGGGCACCCTGGGTGCCTGGGGGTTGGGATTCTTTGTCTGCCATTTCCCCTGGATTCGACTGCTCCTGAGAGATGAAAGAACAGTTTGAGAATCATGGTGGTGAGACTCCCAAATGCCCCATTGCCTTTAAACAGCAGAGGGTGTCCTGTTGTTACCAAACTTCTCACTTGACTCGATGACAAGCAAACATTCTAATGAGGAACTTAATCAGAAATAATTGGAGCCACTTGAGTTCACAGATGAGAAGGAAGCCAATGAAGGAGGTAATGGGGTTGTCTGAGGTAGTTAGGAGGAAAACCTGGGCTATAGTCTATCTATTATTCCTGAAGGAGAGGCCCCCTGTGAGAATAGGAAGGTCAGGGTGGCGACCCTGACTGTTGTGATTTAATGGGTCTGAGATTCTCCAGAGAATGTCATAGAATAAATAATTTTCTTCTCAAAGGACTCTTCAGTAGTAATTAATAAAACTAAATTTATTTTATAGGCTAGTCAGCACAACAGATAAACTGAGAAACTTCTCCAGTTTAATGAGGTAGCAAATAGAACAGTCCTGGAATCAGTCTTTAGAAACTGCAGCATTAAGTACCACAAAATGCTCATAATTAATTAATTAATGTTAATTCCCAGAAAAAAAAGGGGTGTGATTTTTCACTCACTCACTTTCACTCACTGTGTCGGAGGGAGGAGATTTTAGATAAAGATGCACCCACTGAGATCTTAAAACAAATGAACAGCTCACTGAAATAGACTAACTGTGCTTTGTTGAGATGAACTGATTTGCCAGAGTAAAGCACACAGTCATGGGTGTTTATTACAAGACTCCTCCTGTGTTCAAGACTGTAATATATAACCTTCCTTAAAACAGTATCAATTATTACTGAATAATCTTGGGAATCTTTGATTCTTAGAGTGATTTTGCTTTGAGAAATGTAACCCATCTGTACATGTTTGTTTTCAATATATATTAATAATAAGTAATGTGTGTAGATGTGTATTAGAATGCATGCACACTCAAACATGGCATAAAAAATGAATATTTTGTACACTATCTCACTACAATAATCACAGATATTTTAATTTCATAATGATTCTTTATATAATCTCCTAATCCTGCAATGTGAGTAAAATAGAAGCTATTTCTAAATGATACTATTTATCAGGAAAACACAAAGCTTTGTACAAGTACATCAATCTTTATAGGTGCTTTACAAATGTTTTTATGGAGCAATTTTTGCGAGGTGCAAGAAAAAGAATGTCTGTGGTTATGGAAGATGGCTATTCAAAATCACTCTCTTTCAAGGATGCGTTATTTAGTCTATGACAGGATGGGAACTACAATATTATATTACAACTTAAGGACAAACCATTTGAATTGGTTTTGATTCCCTGCTTCTGTGAAGGAAAGAATTCCAAAGGATGTACTGGAAAGCTTAATCCTCAATAATACTCAAAGGTTTAAGAATGATGTGTAAGACTGCATTTGACATCTCAAGACCTATCATGATTTCTTGCTAAATTGTTTGTAATGGATTCAAAAGGTACTTTCCAATAATCCACACAAATAATATAATAATAAATCCCATCTTAGAGTCATATACTGCTGACATATGCTCCATATAAGATGTGTGCTATCTTGCTCCCTCCTCTCAATTACCCTGTTGGCATATGTGAACAAGACACACTAATTGAAAGCATCAAGTGTGTCTCCCAGTGCATCCACTTCTACTAGTACCAAAACTGCCCACAACACCTTGATTAAGTGTTCTTCATTCTTCTATGTCTCAACAGGACAATTGCTTGTGGCTACACAGGTTTTTTGTTTGTTTGTTTGTTTAGTTTAAATGATAAAAATGCTCACATTATTTCCCTTTGAGGATCTGTAAGGTTTGTTGAAAGATGTGAAATTTTGCCATCAGGTTGGCCTGTATCATGGCTGTTTTCAGGAAGACTTTATAAAAAAACTACGTGACGTGAGAGTGAGCAGAAACCATCCTGTAATTTACACAGGACCTGAAATCCAACTAGACCAGATAGTTGGTGCAAGTTTTTATTATTGCTCCAAGTGCTCTTCCTTTACATAGATGTTCCAGCTTTTGGCAAGAATTATCAAAAGCTTGTTGGTACCAATGAGGAACTTACCTACTGACAGTGAACAGGAGGGAGATTCCCTAAGCCAGAATCCAGAAATATATGGCAAAGAAGCAGCAACATGGAACTAAAATCAAAATAGAGGAGACACCAGCCAGAAGGATTAAGCACTAATAGGCTCCAAAAGAGTTGGACTGAAAGCACATGACAAAGTCAAGAATAGAATCCTAAGCAGCACATTCTATTGGGCCCCAGGAAGGCAAATCCTTGCCCAGGTAAGGGGTGAAGCTTCAGAAAAGGATCAACAACTATTTCAATTAATTAATTAATTAATTTAAAATAAAATGAGAAATACAGAGGACAAACAAAAAACAAAACAAAAGAAAAAATTATCTAAACTGTCCCTTGAGAATGTTGATAATATAATTGTGACTCCATGAGGTATCATCATCATCTATTTAAAAACACTCTGTTGTGTTACAGATGAAAATAAAGTGGGAATGCGATGTAACATATCTTTTCTTGGTACAATATTCAACAGACTATTCTGTCCTCTGGGATTATAATGCTCCCTTTATTTTTTTCCTGTTTTTAACATTTCTTTTTACATAAAAAAAGCATTGAGTATTTGACACTGTTCTGAGGACTGTAGCAGATAAAAACTGGGAACACAGAGCCCCTCGGCTGGCAATGTTATTTACAAATGTAAATGTTTCTGGGTCATATCCCATCCGAACCTCAGTGATGTGGAACAAGATGGGTCTCAGGGGTGGCTGTGGCTTGGCGACTTGTATCTGAAGAGGTTGCATTGGCAACCCCAAGTCATAGAAAGTGTTATAAAGAAACCTCGATAAAACACTTAAACTTTAGCTAGCACAGCAGGCCTTTTAAAATGAACCAGAGTCTCATTTCTCCAACATTTGTGAAGTCAACTGAAAAAAACTGTCCATCTGAACCATGCTCCTTAGGGATATGATTGAAAAGAAATAGGCAAATCTAAGCAGAGAGTTGCTGGGGGGAGCTTTCTTTGGATATGGGAATGCCACTAATTGTCACAAACACATTTTCTTACTGTTATTTCTAATATCTCACTAGTCTAATGGATACAGTTAAGGTATTGGAAACCAATACCCCTATATAGAAAATGAGGCACTTATACAGATTCTTGCTAAGATCCTTCCAAGCTCTCACACTGATAGGTTTATTTCAGAAGCTTCACTGCCTGTTCTGTTGACAGTGTGTCACACTTTCAGAAGTTTGGGGAAATATTTCATACTTTATTAAGACTTGGGAAAAGGTTTCCAATTCAGCAACAATTTTCTGGCCCTGGATGCTGTAGGGCACCAGCAGAGGCGTAAGTAGCAAGGAGGATTAAGCACATTTACAGAACCAGACGGCAATCTTCCTTCACCACACCATGAAACATAAGGCAACTAATTGAGTATCTCTGTTGGTGATTATCACTGATACCCTGTGACCTACAACCTCAGCACCTTTTTTGAAAGCCAATTAATGCACTTTATCAGAAGATGTGTTTATTTTACTGACAGTTTGTTTTATTTATTTATTATTTTTTTTACTGAATATGCTTTTCTTGTCAGTAACAGCCTCCTGATATTTAACTTGTACCTCTTTACATGAAAATATTCCTACAGAGAAATCAACGTGACTAAAATTACAGAGTTAAATTTAATCATTATGTCACTTTTCTTGAAAACTTTAAAGTCCCTCTGGACCAAGATCATGACCAAAAAAAGGCTTATGAGTATTAAAATGTACATGGAATACTTCCTGCAATACTTTGAACTCTGTATTCCAGTCGTATTTCTCTCCACAAAAAGCCATTGCTGCATTTATAAGGTCATTGCAGTTTCTTTTTCTTTTTCCTGATTTATAGGTCCTAACCTTGTCCTAAAATTTTGGAGTAAGTTATTTTCCTGTGGACAATAGTACTGATGCTTCCCTAAATCGCAACCTAATGGTGAATAAATTTAATCATGTATCGAGTTGCTGTTTTCTTTCTAATATTTATGAACTTTATTTTGGGTCATCCAGAAGCTTCATGCATTCAGTAAACATCATATATATGTATGACATGGTGAAGAGCACCAAGTTGAGTTCAGAGTTACATATTTCCCAGGTCATTAAATTAGCCAAACCATAAATTATGGTTAATTAAAAGTAATCACCAGCATTTATGGGAATTTAGCTATAAAATGCATTAAAATAAATTAGAGTAGAATTCCACGATGTATGGACTACATGGTAGATGCTTATATCACTGAACAAATGTAGGAAATGAAATATAATGCTTAAGGCTAAAATAAGAAAACAGCTTTCAGTGGAGGTGAAAACTACAGTCAGAATTTTGTGATAACTAGCAACTGGATAGAACAAATCAGCGGCAGAAAATATGATGAATTAGAAAAAACATTTATATGATAATGCTTCTATTTTCTGTTTCAAGAGTCTATTTCTCATTTTGGCTTTTTCCTGAGGAAAAAAAAAATTAAGTCCCTGTAAGACAGGTTGATTAAATATTCTCGTATACATAAAAAGGTGAGATCAAGATAATATGTAATAGTACCAAGTTATAAAGCAAAATGAATAAGGTTTCTGTGGTTTATTACATTGAATTGCTAAGATGTTTCACTTTTATTTAAACTCAATACTGGCACGAAATGATACTAAGTGTGGATTTGGGCAGTGGTTAAACATCATTCTTATGTTTCAGATTAAAAACATTTAGAGATTTTTAATATTTTTACTTTATCCTCATGAAATGACATAGCCAGTGCCATTATGAGGCTGAAATTCTCTATTTCATTCTGTTAGCTTGAGAAGCAACCACAGTATTTGCTTTCTACCATTTCAAGCCATGACTCTTCAATGATGCTCAGCTGCAAATGTGTAGGCAAAACTTGGAAGTCCTCAATCACCTCTAAGTTTGTTTCAAGAATAAACAGCAATTATTTCAAAATGCACCTTTTACTTTTTTTTTTTTAAGTTGATGCTCCTAAATACATTTTTTTCCATCTCTGAGAATACACTAAAATTGTCTCATATAACCCTGCAACACATATTTTGTCCGAAGTTCCCTCTTGTGCCCTCAATTAATTTCCTCTTTAATCTTTGGGGGATGAAGTTGAGTTCTCATTTGCTGCAGACTGCAACATTTTCCATGTCTGTTATTTTCAAGGGAGAGTTATTTTGATGTCTTTCCTTCTATGTCCCAGCATCCCTGACCAGAATTTTCCCTTCTCAGCGTTACTGTCTCTTCCATGTGCTTTGTCTTAACCTGGGACACCAGTCTCTTGAAACAAAGTCAGAGTAGAGAGGAGTGATGGTTCTCTCTGCTGCTCTGTGTTGTTGATGTCATGGGACATGATAGGTCTCTCTGCTGGGAGTCTGTGATTACAGCAGCTCCTTCCATGGTAAGGGTCATTGGTGAGTGACCCTGTCAACACTGAGGGCCACAGCCTGCTCACCCATTATGCCTATTAATGCAGTTTGATAACATTCTCTTAAACTTGTGGTCATTTTCCCAACATTGGCTCTGTTGACTACAAATGCAGAGTTTTCACTTTTTTTAGCAATGTTAATGAAATAGTGAGTCAAGGAAACGAGATTCGATAGTATTGACAAGGCTAATACTTAGTTGTGGTCAAGAAATCCTAATAGGCACACTATCATTTTCACTCCATTGTGCAGTTCTCAATTAAAACTGTAGATCCCCATGCATTTGTAGGAAATGATACACATGCTCATACTAACATCTGCAAGGCTACAAATGTGACACATCCTATCAATAGGTATTGATTTCTCTGTTTCTCATTCTAGTTTTTTCTCCTCTTGCTATCTTGTATTGCTTGTAATCTCATTCTGATTTATTAAAAGTGTTTTTGAGTACATCTCTTTTGCAGACTTAGTCCTGAACATTTTGTTACAGTTATCTGACTGTGTTACTCTTGATATTTTAATATGCATAATGTGGCTTATAGAAAACTTGGATATCAAGTTTTGCTCTTGACAATGTAGCTTGGAGCCAAGTTTACAATCACATCCTACACCATCTTCATGTTTAAATGCCAGTGCCATGAGTATTGGTTGATGCTCTAGCTTTTGTTTGATATCAAATATGTTTTATACAACTCACTAAGAGCAGGGTATCATGTGGGTATCCACCCTTCTGTTATCCACCCTTCTTGATTCTCCAGAACCCCTCTTTCTTCATTTTTTCTTTGTGTGAAGATCTCTTAGCAACATTTAAAGCACATCTGCTAGCAACAAATTATTTTTATTTCCTGAAAATCGTATTAGCTCCTTATTCTTAAGTCCTGATTTCACCTAACATGAAAGTCCCAGTTGACATATCTTTCCTTAAGCTCTTAGAAATACTGTGCTTTTCATCATGGCTCTTACTGATCACGTGGGACTCTAACTTCCAACTGACTCTGTGTCCCCTCAGGTGAAGCTCATTTTTTTTACCTTGACACCCTTTTTAAGACTCCGCCCTTAGTTTTCAAAATTCATCATCACTGTATCCTGGTTAAGTTTATTCCACATATGTTTTTTGTTTTTTTTGTTTTTTTTTGTTTTTTTTTTTCAGATTCTTAAATTTTTACCTTGCTTTTATTTGTCAAGTTTGGCAATTTTTTTTTCAGATGTTATTTTCTCAAATACCTTTCTCCAGCCTCCTGCCCCTTCCTCTCTTCTGGAGGTCTTGTGATAAGAAAACAAACCATTATTTGTCAACACACACCCAATTCTCCATCCATTTCAAGGATCAGCCTGCCATATTTTTCTTGTTCAACCCAATTAAATCCCATCACTTTCCTCTCATGTTCACTGATTTTATCACTGATTTACCTTCCTTGCTACCGTTACCCCCACCTAGGACATTTCTTGTTTCTGTGTGTGAACTAATGTGGTTTTCAATCTCTATAATGTGTTTCCCAGGAAATGAATGAGAAGACATAGTACCTCTTTCACAAGATGGGTCACAGGTAACAGCTGAGAAGTAAGGAGTACAATGGGAATTCAGTTTTTAGTGTGTGAAATTGAGCAGGTACTGACTCAAAATACTAGAGATTCAGAATGTGCTTGAGTAGAACAATGTGAAGTGTCTGAACAGTCTGACCCTCAGAATATCCAGTGTTCATGTCCATACAGCGGCGATTAACCTCAACAGAATGACAATAACAAGCACATGATCTCCCATCTTACCTAATTCAACTCATCTGACATTACTCCGACTCATTGTTTATCTCATACAAGTTAAAATGTGCTGAACACCCACCAACTCCATTCCTTGGATGTCGACATGCCTCCCCTGATCCACCTGCAACTCTGAAGAATTTGAAAACTGACAATACATTGCAGTCATTCAATCTGAGTTAAAGTAGAACATTTGGAGGGGCATCAGTGGTCAAGCAAGATAAATAATTGTACACATGAATTTTTAAGAGGAAAGAAATTGAGGGAAAAATTCCATACTTGTGATTTTAATTAGTCACAGGACTCTGGAGTTATTTATACAAACCTCTCCACTCGACTGAGCCTCCATTCTCCAGGCTACCCTAAATCCTCCAGGTTTTCATAACAAAATGTTACTCCTCATGAGCTGAGCCTGATATGTCTCATCAAAATGGAGCTGTTCCTATGCTTCATTAGCTTTGACCACTTGACAAAATCTGGCGGTTATTTGAAGAATTTGGCTGCAGGTCAAAAGTTTCTGTGTGATCCTACAGGTCTGATCATTAGCAGTTATGAACACTCATCTGGAGGCCTCACAGGGGAGAGCTGCTGATCCCCAGACCTCAGTGCACAGCTAACCTCACTACAGTCTCCAGAGGAAGGCCTCTGATCCCTGGCTGTCACGCTTTGCCTGAATCTTCCCAGAACCTCCACCAAAGGACCATTTACTTGGTGTCTTCTCCAAGGACCTCCACTGGGATTTCCTTAGTTAGGGGGGAGGATATAAAAGAAATATCAAAGATATTTTTCTTCACTGTGCCTTGATACTCAGAACATTTCCACCCCTCCCCACCTTTCTTCATCTTCCTCCCCCAACCTCCTCAGGACCATAAAATGGGAGTGAGCTTTTATTATTCAGTTGGTAGCAGCAGGAAAATCTCCATACCTATGTTGATCCACCTGATCTTTTCCCAGAGCAGTTCCAGGAGCTATGGACCTAGATGTAGCACCAGTGACCTCTCTTGCTTGTAATCTTACTGAGTCAATCTCATGAAGGAACTAAAGCCTTGACTCTCAGTCCTTTTTTAAGTGTGTATTTAAATGACCAATTTAATTTAGTGTGTCCAACTCCACTTTTGATGACCATCAAGAATTATATTGGGATTCATCTATTTTTGCTGATTGTGTTGTGTGTATACATGTTTCTTGAAAACAGGGGCTTAATGTTGAAGTCATTGTGGCAACATCTAGTTACTATTTGGCGGTATGTAAATTAATACCCCTAAAAGGAAACCCACTGTCCCTCCTGTCACAGGGGTCACCTTCACTTCCCTCCTGGAATCCCGGATATACTATTCTGTGAATAAACTCTGTGCTCTTAGCCTTGTCTCACAATGGTATATACAAAACCATGCAATTGAGGTGAGATTCCCAAACTTATAAATCTTAATATTGTATTTCCTATTTCAAACATTATTAGTACCTGGCCACTTCCATTAGAAGGAATGGCAAGGACACTGTGTGGTCTCAAGCCCCTCATAATGAGTTCCAGACTAAATACTTCATTCTTGACCTCTGCATATATACACACATAAATTAAAATACACAAAATTGTTTGCATTTTCCCCAAATGCCACACTTTTTTTCTCATGAGCAGATTCTGCAAAATCCATGATCCTGACAGAAACTCCACTCACTTCTCCTAGCCATGAGAGACACTCAAACATTATGCATAATGGATTTCTTCACTGACATGCCATTTTGTTTGTCCACAGCAGGCACCTGCTGTTGGAAACCCATAATTCTGATTTAATGATCTCTCAATTTTTAAATAAGTGAGCATATAAAAATTCTGTGACATGTAGAAATCACATGACATTCAAATTCAATGCGTTCTTAAAGTTTTATTGGGATGTGATCCTGGTCGCCTACTTGCATAAGCTATGGATGTTTCCATGCTGTAAGATGGAGGTAGAGTCACCCCAGAACTCACAGGATGTACCAGCTTAGTATAGCTACTCTTGGCTCTTTACAAAACAGCATCGTTGATATCCAAACTCCAAGTATTCCCTAACAATAAATGTCTATTTCATTGTATTAGCATATTTGTTTATCTGTCTCCAGTTAAAAATGCTTAGAAATTTGTAGACTATGAAACACAAAGACTGTTTCATAGCCAGATCATGGAAACCACCATGAGTCAACTTAAAAATAGCATAAATAATATTTCCTCAACTTTAATGGAAGTATGAATTTTGTTAAGGCTCTTTGCTTCTTACCCAAAAAATGATGATAATTCATCTTTAACTTCTTGCTCTTGTCTATTATCTTGGTAAGCACTAATGAAGTAATCTTTACATTTCTTGGTAATATAATGTGAAACTCATGAGCTTCTCTAACACTCAAAAAGTGGAGTCTCTACAAAATGATGAGTCATTGATTAATAGCATTGAATTATCCAATAAGTGGACTCTTTGGTCTAATTAAATGTCTTCATTAACTTTTTTGTTGCTTTTTAAAATAGTATTTGCACATTCATGTAAATAGATTCATGATGTGTCTTTTATCAGCTATTTGGTCTAATTACAAAGTTAATATTTGTTCAAATCAGAGAAAAACTTGGACTTAAAATTAAACAAAAAAGTGTTTGGAATTCAGGTCTTGATAAAATGGTATGTTATATCCTTATTTCATTTTTCAATAAATTTATTCTAAATTCATTGCTACCATTGAATGATTGCAAAGGAGAACTATAATTCTATTTATCTAATAAAGGGGCTATTATTATTAATGAATATTTAATTATAATATTTAAAATGTATATTTACTTATATAATTTATGTGTGCTTATAGCTTAAGTGCATGTGGGATTCAATATGCTTTTAAAGTCAGAAAATTTGTATACCATACTCTGATCAGAAAAAAACATGTTTAATAAATCTTTCAAGTTACAGATAGCTATCATGATATTTGCTTTACATACTGATATCAACAAATTTCCCCTGTGAAAAATTAAAATGGCTATGTTTTGATGACATCTGTACTTGTAATTTTGTTATAATAGCTTTCAAATTCAAAACTACCTTTGAAAATTAACAGCATCTATTTTATTACAATATATAGCTTCTCAATATGCACATTAACTCTTACATATTCAGCTGTTACTGATGTTATCATAATGGTTTATTATATTTTCAACTTGAAATTTATATTCACCTAATCGAAAATAAAGACAAAATATAACAGCACATACATACATATTTAACAGTAGTCCATGACACTGAATAAGACTAAAAGATGGATGTCTATTTTTTCTTTCTTCTAGATGATTGCATAAATTGTAAGTTTTATGTATTTAATATTTATTAAAAGTAGATTACTGTGTAGCTTGTAGTATTTATCGAAAAATATAAAAGAATTCATCTACTTCCTAATTTTTATGTCATGACTCATTCAAATACATGAATTAGCGTGTTCCTTCCCTCTCTACATATATTATCTTCGATTTTTATTCAGACAAAACAATATTCTCATTTAAATGCTTTCTCAGTCAGATAATAGTGCAATTTTCCCTGCGATAATTATTGTAGCTCAACAACAGTTCAACAATGGGGAGACATCTTTCACTCAGTAAAATCAAATCTTTTTCATTCCACCCCAGTAACACTTATCAGTTTTTAGAAATGCACGTAGAACATTTCTCCCCAACTCATGCATATTTGCTACTTCTTGTGACTGAACTTGCTTTCAAAAAGGCATGAAATAAACCATTTTAGCTCTTCAGATCTCTGTGAAAAGTCACCTGATCCTTAGTGTCCTCTGAAAAATCATCATCTTTCTCCATAAAAACACAGCCCCCTTTTTGTCCCTTCCACCTTCAGGCAGCCACAGGAGACTTTTCTGCATTCACGTGACCCCATTGTCTCTTAGCAAGGACACAAAAGGTCCCTTGTCTGTCACAGGAAGGTTAGGCCTTCTACTTGTCACACCTTTGCTTTCCTCATTTTGTGCCCGGTGTGCAGTCTGGATCCAGCAAATGTGCATGAATCGGTATTGGAATGAGGATCCACTCAGCTGTGGAAGGATAAAGCCAACAATCTCCATATAATGCTTACAGTTGGAAGGACGTAGTCTCTGCAAACATGCTTGCATGCAAGAGTGAATAGAAGCCACTGAAGAGGCTATGTCCTATCTGAGTAGCTTTCTAGAGCTTTGTCAGTGGGTACTTGGTGCCTCCACAGACCAGTCAGATACCCTAAGTTGGGGGTCTCGGCTCCTAAAAGACCTCAGAGAGAGGAGTGGGAGCGAACATTTTGCTTCTGATCTGGTCTTGGGTGTGTTAGGAAGTTTTATTTCATGCAAATTCCCTCAGCAGAATCTTTCCACAGAACCCCTAATGTGACTGTTAGCTTAGACCAAGCTGAGATAGCTCTTGACATGAAATTGATCTTTTATACACAGTGCTGGTCTTTTGGAATCCAAGATAAGTACATAATTTAAAAGATTTAGCCTGTTTTATATGTTATTTGATCAGTGAAGAATTTTTCAGTGGTGATTTCATTTTATAGCTCTTGTTCTCAAAATCCCTGTCTACATGTATTTTAAATAAGCAGGGAACCTACTCTCATTTGGAGATAAATGTTCTTGGATCTTCTGATTCTATCTTCAGAGCAGTGCTTTAGATACTCATCTAATTATAAAACTATTAAGCATTTTGCATATGTTACAGTGTTTCAATCCATGTGCATTTTAATTTTTATAAGAAATATCTGGAGAGAAAAGATGCATAATCTATGATGAAAAACCTGGCTAAAAACACATTAGTGATTTTCATCATCAAAGGTCATTTATTCTTCTGAGAACTTAGTGACCTTTAAGCTAATTTCCTCTTTTATGAATTTTTACATATTACTTAGCCATGCGGATTATGTGTGTGAAAAGCAGACCACCTATGTTTAAAATTTTCTGAAATCATATGAGTCATTGGATAATGACTTAGGTAATTCATTATTTCTAATAAATATTTGTGTATAAATAATGATATTATAAAGAAATATCTTTTATAATGTAGAATAAAGACTGTTTCTGTAGTTAACCTGTAGGGCCAAAAAGCTTTTCAGAAGTGTGACTGATGAGTCCAGAAAAGGAGGAGGAGAAAAAGGAGGAGGGGGGATGAGGAGGAGGAGGAGGGTGAGGAGGAGGAGGAGGAGATGATGAGCAAGAGCAGATGATGAGCAAGAGCTCAAGCTGTCCTTTAGTCAGTGGTGCAAAGGTCCCATGGAGGTGAGGATCTGGGTTGCTCATGTTTCCTCCTGTAGCTTGTTGGAAGCTGCAACTGAAACCAGCCAGGACTCATCCTGGGAATGGAGAAAACTTTATTCTGTTCTTATCTGTCTTCAGAACACCAAAGAGTGAATGGCATGGCATTTCTTAAGATATAAGAGCAAGTTAATAAGTGAATCCCCTGCCCCCTGGTATCCTATGGGAACTAATGTTTTACCTGATCTGATTTTACCTAAGTCACTTCTTCCCCTTGTTTGATTAGTCATAAACTGTCCTTTTCACCCTTTTAAAAGACTTGTGGTTTACAATAAACTTGCTGGATGGTGCATACTTCCATTCAGTCCCAGGTTCTTTTGCTGTGTCAGTCTCTCTCATTGTCCATTGCCATGCCACATGGCCCAGCTCTTTACAGTAGTTTGAGTTTTCTGTCACAAAATTGTGGAAAGTGGTTGTCCCCCTAGGCTAGATCAAGTACTAGTGATAGGTTAAGGATGGTGGCAGTACAAGGTAGAATCACATTGGTTTTCCTTCCTATCTGGTCAGTTGGTCAATCTGTCTATCTACCTACATATATGCCTACCTAGTTACCTACTTACATGTCTAACAATCATATGTTATGTGTTTATTATCTATGTCTATCAATCATCTATCACATATGCATTTATTATTTGTTTACCTATCATCTATCATTCATCACCCATCCATCCATCCATCCATCCGTCAATCTGTATCAAGATATCATGCCTCTTCAGACAACATGGACATTTTTTGTCTCCTTAAAATGTCATTGATGACAATGACAGAAGGATGTCAAGTTCAATTTAATTTCCAATTCCTAGTCAATCCTTAACACCAGGTAATCTCTTCATATCTCTCAACTGAAATGCTCTATCCCATAAATTTATTTTAAGCCATTCATACACAACTCAAACATGGCCTGCCTTCAGATGCCTCCTTTAGTGTTTCCTTCTCCTCAATTCAGTTCAAGGAAAACTACGTCTCCCTGACATCCCAGGTCTGGTCTCCATGAGGTGCAAAGAGAATGTGGTGGCAGGATGCTGGTGAATCAGTCCCCTGGTTGTGTGGCCATTGTTTGATTTTCTCTCAGTTTCTCTTGGCAGTTTTGTGAGAATTCAGTGACCCTACCTCTCAAGGCAGCTTTTCTACCAGGAAGAGTTCTCATCTAACAATGAGATTCTACATCTTCCTTTTGCCAAAGTGATATTTGGCAGGTGGCTCCCAGCCGCAGTTTGTCTCTCAGCTCCTTAAACACCAGCAAGTCTTCTTCTCTGTGCTAAAATAAGATTGTTTGCAACCCCAGATTATTTTGTTTTGTTTTCCTTTTTTAAAATTTTTTACAGGTTATTGTCTGTGTGGTCTGATGAGCATCCTCTGTGGAATAAAAAGTGTTAATGGAGTTAAAAGCTTGCAAGGCACAGATTAGAGTCTTAATATTTACTCTGAGTAAATAAGTAAAGTGAATAGAAGTACAATTCTTCTATTGCACCACTGATTTTAGTGCAAAATTAATCTGTATTTGGCAAACTGCAGGGGAGTCACCCGCTTTATCCAGTGAGTATTTATAAACCATTGACTCTGCCAGACCCATGTCTTAAGGCTGCAGTGAGACATAAATTAAAAGTTACTAATGAAAATATATTTTACTCTCAGGGAATGCTGGTAATTTTAAAAAGAGGAGGAATTAAGCACTTAAGATCTGACAAGTTCTAGGTATAGAGACATTTTCAGATTAGGTGACATTAACAGGGCAGGGTTAGGGGGTTGTGGATGCTTTCTCTGACCAAGGAAACTGTGGTTGAGTTCATGGAAGGGACTCTCCAGGCTGGGTGGAAGTTGCCTCTGAAAAGACATTTCTCTGGCAGGGGTTTCAACATACTGAGAAGATGAATTCTCCTTACTCTCATCAAAGGGAAAGGCAGAACTCCCATTGGCATCCCTGTTTTCACTGTGCCTTCCTGTGGTGACCTTCCTCCCTGATCTTCCCCTTCTAGGTTTTGTCCGTGCAGGACCGTGGGCGATGACACCTAAAGCTATGAGTTTAGTTCATCAGTTGTGTGAGGCAGAGAAGCTGGTAATAGAGTTCCTGTCACCCCCCTCTGAACAATCTGTTTATGCTTGTTTGATTACCCCATAGACTGGACAATGCCAGCGGGGTACCCAGTTAGATTTGTCTTCATGCTCTGACACTTGCAGTGAAATTTTGTTTTAAATAACACAGAACTTTCTCTATCTGTGGTGGATATATTCATGTTGTCTACCAAGGAGTTACATATTTTGCTATATCAGAAAATTAAATTAAACAAAAAAGAAATAAATGTTTCTCCAAATCTAGGAATTGAATAAAATAGGTCAATGCATATCAGACAATAATATTTCCTATATTTATTTAAGTAAATCAGTTTAATAGTTATTTGAGTATTCCCAATTGAGACAAGTTAGAGTCAAGAAGGATTTGTAGTTGGAAATATTATCTTCTTTATAAAGATCGAATCACCGTATTTGTCTTAGTGTCTGGTGTTTACATTAGTTAACAGACATAAAGTGACCTGTATATTCCAGACTTAATTGCATCAATTGATTCAAGTAGGACTCAATGAGGGACTCAGGCAGTGAACACATACCTAAGAGAAACCATGCTCATCAAACCTAAAATAAAGTGTTTTGTTAAGCTTATCTGTCTGTTTCATTTCCTCATTTTGAAAAGTGAACATAGCACATTTTTACCTATATTGAATGTCTGCAATGGGTGATTTAAGACTGATTTTGCAAATCTCTATCAGAAAAGGTCAATATGAGCTTATCCTATAGAGAGATGCATCACCTCTCTAACCAGGCAAAGTGATTTGTCCTAATTCCTTTCCTTTCAGAGCGTATGTTGCTGACACCTGCTCCCACCAAAGCAGTGAGGGTGTTCACAGCTACAACATTGGTGCAAGAAATGATCTTGACATGACAACAATCCCCTCCTTGTATGTCTGAGGCTCTTCTCAACTTCTTTTTGATCATGTCTTGTTCTTGGATCTTTCCTTGGTCTGTCATTTGTATCAAGAATCCTAAGTCAGTTTAGAAAGCTCTACACCATGAGATTAGATTCAATTTCCTCACCCATCACCCTTGGTCTCTGTTCAGCCTTGTCTGATACCACCCAGAATCTGTTCACTCAGTTTCACACTAATAACATCACCATCTAATGTCTCATCTCAATGATATTCTAAATGTTTGACTTCCTCACTCTTTGGGTGCACATCTTCAGCTGGTATGTATTTGATATATTTGAAGTTGAGTCTGATCATTCACCCTGATTTCAAGAGATGTAACACTTGTTGCAACAGCCCACACTCGTTTTCCTTAGATTTGATAAAAGTATTTTTTTTTTGTGGAACCTACTGAAGTAGGTCCACTCCAATATAGCACACATTTCTTTTTTCCTCAATCATATTTTTTCCTCTATCACATTGTAAAAATACCTATTTTTGCATATATAGTTTATGTAAAATTTTTACATTTATTGGCTCAGAAACCTATTTTAAATCATGTTGGGAGTTTCACTTTTCAGTATGGATGAAATCAGGAGTGAAATGGTTGAATTGAATTCCATGAAATACAAACCTACCAAAGTCAGTTATTGTAACCAGTTATTGTAATTCAGTCTCTGCAGACTAAATTGTTCATGATGTCCTTTCACAGTTTAACCATCATAATTTTAGGGTGCACAGCTCATTAGTCACAAGTTTTCAGAGAAAAACAGCTGAAGTGTCAATGAAGGAAATTTATGTCCATGCTAACTTCAAGTGAAATAAAATAGCAAGGTAGTTTGAAATGAGAACATTCTATTCATGATTAAAAAAATCATATATTTGCAGAAGTGCTTTAATAACTTATTATCTTGCACAATATTATATTATTATCAAGCTATTATAAATATTGTGATACTATACAATATCATAAATATATTATCCAGTTAACAGTTGTAAATTCAATTTTAGTACATACAAATATTTTTAAATTCAACTGTTGAATTTTAAGTTCTTAAACATTTGAATCCAAATTTTAAGAGCATACAAAAATCTTAGGACAGGAATTTTATTAATAAGATATTCAAATTATGGTAAATTATGCATGATGGTTTAATATATGCAAATTGACAAGCAATATGAATGGTAAATTTGAATAGAGAAAATATGTACATAAATGAATGGTATTCAAACTCCAAGCAAATTGATGACTGCATTATGTGCTTGTCCCCAAGGTAAATGAAATATTAATTATAAAACCTTTTTTTCACTAAAAGACCAGTGATGGACTATGAAGGGAAATTTATTTGTTCTGTTTTCTTCTAAAAACCGCATCCCCAAAATTTTCACTTTAATGATTGAATATTATTTTCCACACCCACTTACACTCACTATGGGGAATGATCAGTAATATGACTGCACCATGCTTATTGATACATAAGGAAGAATAAGGTAATTTTGCCTAGTTTTAGAGAATTTGATGACACAAGTTCATCTAACTTTATTATTTCATGTGTATATTTCTAAGTCATTGTTATTACTAGTAATTTTTTATATTATGGATTTGTTTTTGAAGTAACTTTTTTGAGAACAAATCAAAAATATCCAATAAAATTAAAATATCTATTTTCATGGTAAAATGCCTAGTAAGATTGTATTATTTGCACTTTATTGAATCCACTGAAAATTTAACTAGTCAAAATCTCAAGTTTGACACTTTGAAAAATAATTTTTGAAAAGCCAGATTTCCAAAATATCAGCACTAAGCAATTGGCACTTTTATAAACTGAAACGATTTCAATTTTCAGCTCTGGGGGACCGCGGTGTGCTCCTTTGGTGACAAGACCACTTCCTTCACTGGAATGAGGACCAAACACCTTGACTAGGCCGTCTCTGATCTGCTCTGCTCGCTTGGAAACATTACCAAGAGCTCCAAGGTTATATAAAGCAAGATCATTAGGAAATGGAGCTCATTGGTTTAGGAATCCAGTTACCGCTCATCTCGAAGAGAAATGTAGGCTGAGGAAATCACATGACTTTACCCCTTCTCCTTTTTAATGATGTTAAATGGAAATCCAGTTAAAGCGAAATAGGGAAAAAACCCTTCATGTGCACTTAGTGATTAGATCATGAAGAAATTGCTTGCTCTTTAGCTTTTCTCTAAATGTGAATATAGCTGCATCACCAAATTCTTTCTCTTGATCTTCAAAAATTTTGAACAAGCAAACTACAACTTCATCCTTCACTTACTGCAATTATCAACTCAGTCCTTTGTTAATCCTTTTCTATTTATTCTTTGAAAATGGAAACGTTCATGTTACAGTAATGCCCAGAGTGATTTCTCGATGGAACATCTCTGTGTGGAGATGGGAGGCACACACCAGCACTACACCTGGTGTAGCGGCCCCTCTTGTTTGATCAGGGGAACAGCAACATGAGCGATGTGTCTGAGCCCAAATGGACAAAAAGGCAAGACAGAGCCTGGCATTTGAAGAAGATATATATATATATATATATATATATATATATATATATATATATATATATATATATCACATATATTTTTAGTGTCTTGTTCAAATATTTGTTTTTGTTCTACAGTTAATACACACATAAACATATGTATGTGTATATATATATATGTGTATGTATATATACGTGTATGTATGTGTGCGTATTAACTGTAGAACAGAAACAAATATTTGAACAAGACACTAAAAAATATATGTGATGTTTCCTTCTTCCCATTTTGGGAAAAAAAATATCTCCAATCAGCAGACATATTTTTGCTCATATATTCTTTACAATCAAGTAAAATACAGGAGCGTGTTTCTCCATCTGGGTCTGATTTTTCATTTTAATTGTCCAAACATGATAGCAATTACTTGCACGATTCAAAGAAATGGATTATCTGCTCTTGTGTTTTCCACAGCTTCATCTCTTGTTTTCAGGATCATCCCAATTCGGCATCCATCTAATTTTGATCTCTGCTTTGTTCGTTTCTTTTACTCATAACTCTTTTTTGTACTGAGTTCCTATCTTTCTGTCATTTTTGAAAGGTTAACTCCCCATTATCAACGATGCCCGAGACGGTGTTGCAGATGCTGCTATATTCATGAGCCAACACGAACAGCTTGCTTCCTTGTTCATCCATTTTGATGTGAAACCACATCTTCACCTGATGCCATGTAAATACATTCTGACACATATAAAGGCAGGATTCCAGGAAAAGATAATATATTGCTAGAAAATATATTTTTCAATCTTTTCTGCATCTCAAATTTTATTTTTGAAAATGTTTATATTATTAGGTCTAAAAATAACAATCCTAAATATCCTTATGTCATTCCTAAATATCCTTATGTCATTTCTTGTTTGGTTTAAGTTATATACCTCTGATTATTTTAATTTTAGATGTGTACTCTTTGATAAGTCCTACACATGAAATAACATAAAGGAATTATATTAAGATTCATTCCTTAAATAAAATACAAATTTAGTCAACAAATTATAGTAGGTTCCATCAGGTAGAATAAGAAAGATAGGTAGATAGCTCAAGAATGCCCCAAACTATACTGTTTTAACAATTTGAGGACAAAAAGTGTATTATTTAGATGAAGAAATTGTAAAAACAATCACAGCTACTATTCATTTAAAACATATACAATAAAGTTATTATCATTGAATACTAATATGTTCTTAATAGTTAAAATGCTAGTGGCTTTCCAATATGATTACATTAATTTTTAGTAAATATACAGTAATATTACTAAATTATTATTTTATTAATTAATCCATTTTTAATATTTAATACCATCTTACCCAGGTAATGCTATTTTATACACCTTATTGCTATAAACTTTACCTATATGATTAATAGAAGTGATATCTGACTGTTCCAAATACAATATGCTAATCATGAAAAACTTATTACGCAAAATAATTCAACAACATGAGGTATATTTTTTTAAAAATACATAAATTCAAACTATCTTGATATTGAACTACTGTGGATATATTTCATCAGTTATTAACATTTCCCTTTCAGGTTTGTACCAAGTCATCAAAATTTTGAAGTACTCTTGACCCTTTTCCCAATGTGTAAATTAGTAATATAATGGCAATATTCAGACAAGAAAATATAGACTAAGCTCCCTTTGATGAAAACAACGTGAACTAAGGCTTCCCCACTGTGAATCATCTGAGTCTGTAAAATAGTAAGTTGGAATGGCTATAGCTGCAAAGTATATTGGAAAGAAGAAAATGTGTAAATATTATCCACATTACCTTTATTTACATCTAACCATTTTATACTTTTATTGCAGAATTTAAAATATGATAGTTTCAACAAGTTGTCCAAAAACATATTTTATCCATGACTGTGATTCTCAGTTTATTTCCCAAATTTAATAAGAAAAGGAACACAGAAGTATTTTGCATGAGAAGCAAACAATTATTTCATATAACAGATTATTTTTTTCATTTGGAAAATGAAATATTTTAAACAAAGCCCCAGTAAAGAATATAAATATTCATAAACATGAAATATCAGTCTGGCATTTTCAGGATGTAATATTTTTTATTACTATGAATCACTCCCTTCAATTATTTCTTTTCATTTGTCTTTAGCATAAATTAAATTGTATTTCCAGACACGTATAACTCTATTGAATATAGAAGTCCTCAGCAATATCAAATATACTTTGGCTAATAAAACGGTATCAAATATTCATTTCAATGGAAGTCAATGTCAGTTTTAACCAATATAGATTAAAACTAGTTGAAATTCACAAATGTTCAAAATAATTCCACAAATACATTAATTTCAAAATAATTATGTTCTACATTTAAGAATTCTGTGTTGGTTAAATGACAGATGTGGCATCCACATTTACTGGAAATGTCATAAATTATTGGATACTCTGTCCAAGCCTTTTATCTATGTTGATGTATCCTCCCTTTAAAAGTTTATCTGGGTCCCAGAGAATAGGGTTATTTGAATTTTTTCTAGTAGATGAGATGAAATTGGAAGCAAAGGAGATCAGAGACTCCAGGGTCCAAGTCCCCAGGCATGGGAGCAGGGGTGTGGGACATCGACCCAGTGTCCCCTGTAGAAGCCAGAAGCAGGTCCCTGAGGTACTGCAAGCAAGCAGGGGAGTGGGCGTGGCTCCCACCCAAAGGAGACCTTAATACTTATACAAAGGGACACCTGTACTTGGATGTTTACTGCAGCAGTATTTATACTTGCAAGAACATGGCAACAACCTTCATGTTCCAAGACAGATAAATGAATGAAAAAGATGTGGTATATATGCACAATGAAATATTAATCATAAATTAAAAATGACAAATTTGGTGAACTTATGATAACATGGATGTACCTAGAAGAAATCATATTAGCAGAAACAAGTCAGAAAGAAAAAGACAGAAACCAATAGTCTCACTAAAATATGGGTTATAGGAAAAAACAAGCAAAGGCCAGGAAAAAATAAAAGTCAAAACAAGCTAACAGCCAAACTAAAGTACACAACTGGACGCGGGGGAGAAGGAAGGAATCAGTCATGTAGGGAAGGTGATGGTAATCCCTGGGGAATACAAAGATGAGATTATATACATATATATATATATATTTTTTTTTATAAAAAAGAAAGTAGAGGTATAGGGACTGAGGTCAGACATAGCTAAACCCTTCCCCTACACATACAACAAGAAACAGTAATATGTAAGCATGCTGTTCCTGCACATACACCAAATCATAGTGACACAAAGGACTAAATTCTTTCCTGCAGCAGAAGGCCACAAGGTTCTTGCTCAAGTACTTATTGGACTCAAGACATGAGTCTCGAAGATAGCAGATAATGAGAGGAGCTTGACTCACATCTTTGTTTTCACTTGAAAGTCTGCTTTTGCTTCTAACTTTGCTGTAAAAACCCTTTCTTTCCGAAAGGCAGACATTTTTCTCTGCCTGTCATTACCAGGAAGACCATCCTAGCTGGCTAATACAGGCTCATTTTTAATCTCACTTGGAGACTCTGGTTTTATGTCTCAGGGATTGCTCTATAACAGTCAGGTGTGCATGCTCTACTGACCCAGTGCCTTCTACTGAGATCTGCAGCAATTTCAGCAATTTAAGTGGCACCCCTTGGAGATGAGAAGTTGCTAGTGTCTTGTTCTACCAGAGTTTTTGTTTTTACCTTCACTCTCCACCACTTGAACATAACATGTCTAACTGTGGGTCTCTTTGGATCTCTGGAATTGTCCAGACCAAAATGGCTACAGCTATTACGTTCTCAAGTCATTTTTCCAACACTTTTTCTCCCCGTCAGGATCAAGAATATGTGTATATCATTTCCTGTGATATTGTTCAAGATGTCTCTTGAGATAATGTTGCTCTTTTAAAATATTTTTCATTTGAAAATTCCCTCTGCATGAATTAAATTGTGATTGCAAGTTCACTGTTCTTTGTCACACATACCATAGTCTTGACTCATTCTTGAAAGATGCTTTCATGTTTTACCTGTTTCCAATGTATGACGGGTATGTCTCCTTTTGGTGTTATTAATATTAAGTTTCTTGTTATTAATATGAAGTCAAAGTTGGTCTATTATGCCCTTCATTAGAGGCTTGCATTATTTTATTATATAGGTTTTCAAGATTTTCCTAATGACTTTTGTAGACTCTATATCCACTGTTCAGATACAGATTTTTTCCCATTCATTTGGTGGTATATTCTATGTGTCTTATGCTAAAATGAATGATTGATGAAACTGAGATGCATTTGTGAGCAAAACATTCTACTCTGGCATCACTTTATGCAGAAAATAGAGATTAGTTTGTATAAATCTACCTAAGACCTAGTAGAAGTATGCATATTCAGTGGGAAAACATGTCAAGATGTATGGGGGTATTTGGAGGGACAAACCAACCAAGATATGTCTAGGTGAGGATTCTTGTTCTTGAGTCCTGTTTGTGATTTTAGCTTCTCTTATCAGAAAAATGATGCTATTGGTTGGGTCTGAGCTTTGTCAGTAAATACTCACTGATACACTTGTGAGATACAGCTTCACTGCATGATGCTCATATTTACTTCTATTCCATGTTCAGAGTGTTCATGGATTCTGACTATTGATATTTTTAAAGGTCCACCCCAGCCATTACAGGTCATTTCAGCATTTTTAAGTATATTACATTTATTCTAAGCTGTTGTTTCTAATAAATCATGAACTAGTCCATTATGTCTTTCCCAAATAGCAATTCAATTTTGAACATCAATAAATCCTTATCCTTTCACAAACTTATTCCATGTTTTCTGTTCTTACTGAGGGGACTGACTGATGGGATGACCCTGCATGTGATTGCTGGTTGGAACCTCTACCCCACTACCTCTTTGTCTATTTGTCTATTTTTACATTTGTTCTCCTCTCCTCATGCACTGTTTTCCTGTGTGTGTTTTGTGACATTTCTCTTTCCTGTCTGCTCAAACCTCATGGAAGCCTCACTTTGTAAAAAAGTTCAGGGAAATGCTTGCCATAGAAGGATATATCACTGTCCAGCTTTATAACCCAACAGGAGCTCCTTTACCCAACATTACTTTCTAGAAATTTCTCCGGTTACAGAGGTCAGATTTGTGTAAATTCACCAAAGGGCATTTTTATGAAACAATACTGGAAAAATAGCTACTGTCAGTGTTCTTCATAGGCAATGCTGTGTGCATTTTTTAATTACTTTAAGTCATTGTGCACAAACATACACATATGTATTTTACATCGTTATATACCCCAAGGTTCTCCTACCACCATGTCACGACTGAACTATCATCCTGATCCCTTGTGCTCATTCATCCCCTGATTTTACCTTCCTTGCTTTATGTTTTAGTTATGCTATCAGTTTCTCAGTTTTTCTTTTTTCTTGTCCTTTGATTTGTCTGTTATTTTTAAAGAAAATGACATTCTAGATCATAGACCATCCTCAGGTAGTTTACACAGCTCATGGAAGCACTGGCTGATGAGTTCCTACTAAAAACCAAGTCTTTGCCTCGGAGACCTGGCTGCAGGAGTCCATGGATCCCTTCCTTACATAGATGGGACCAGTGTGCCCTTGAGGGCAAATTCCAAATTCACTACCATTTGTGTATTCGTTTCTGCCTATAGTAATATTAAAGTGATGCATTTTATGCTCTTTTCAAATTTTAAGACATGCTTTAGTGATAAGATGGAATCTCCAATCTCTACTGAGAAAGAGCAAAGATCATATTGGAAAATAGTAATCCACCCTTTACCTGCAAGACGGATGCATTCTAAATAAAGGACAGATAAAAATTTAGCATTTTGAACTTTAATCTTACTAACATAAGAAGACATAAAACTTTTTTTTTTCTGGAAATTAATTCCTGAGTTAAAAATAAATGTGTTTATACTCTCAAAGTTTAATGTAAAATACTGTTGACGAGCATAAACCTACCTTAAGTGTTGAGACAACTTTGTGTTACAAAATGTAACCTAGAATAGGTGAATAAACCTCCAAAATTATATCACACTTTGTTCACGACCATCACCTACATTTGGCTTGTTATATTTTTTCAGTATTACAGACATATTATCTTAGCTATCCCATGAAGAGGATATTCAAAATGATAACTACAAAGTCTCATTATCTTTTGACTACAGATAAAAAGATTGTTCCAATATTACTACTGATTTTGTAGCAAGAATGAGAAGCTTTCCTTTCTCTCCACATTCTCGCCAGCAATTCTTGTTGCCCGTTTAAAGGAACACTACTACACGGCTGGTGGGAATGTAAACTGGCCCAACCACTATGGAAAGCTGTGTGGAGGACTCTCAAGTTAATGAAAATGGAACTACCATTTGACCCAACAGTTGCTTTCTTGGGAATCTACCCAAAAGAGACCTCAATGTGGGTACAAAGGGAACCTGTGCTCGGATGTTTACTGCAGCACTATTCATAATTGCAAGGGCATGGAATCAACCTAAATGCCCCAAAAAAGATGACTATGTGAAAAAGATGTGGTGTATATACACAGTGGAATATTACTAATCAATTAAAATGACAAATTAAATGGTTTTATGACAAAATTGATGGACTTAGAAGAAATTATATTAGCAGAAACAAGTCAAAAAGAAAAAGACAGAAACCAAATTGTTTCACTAATATATGGGATATAGTGAAAAAATAAACAAAAGATTTGAGGAAGTCAAAACAAGCTAAGCACCAAACTGAAGCACACAAATTTGGGCAGTAGTGAAAGGGGGGGGGGATGAAGGGGAGGGGGTAACCCTGGGATTACAATGATGTGAAATTTATATATAAATAAATTTTTTAAAAATGAATGAAAAGCTTTTATAGAAATGCTTAGGGAAATTTAATCTTAACTTTTATGTTGTAATATATTCACAATATAAGTCAAAATAGAGTTACAGTAGATTCTTTCATTAATTTTTATGTTATTATAAATCCAAAGACACTTAAGTTTCTAAAAGCATGATTAAAATAAACTGTGATTAATTATTCCTTTGTCTCACCTGGCTAAAACAGACTAAATTTATTGTTTATAGCAAAATGGATTACAAATGTGAGTTATTGAGTTGGTTGGTATAGAGTTTTCTATTACTATCTAAAACATGTGAAATGCAGTATAACTCATCACTAAAATATGTAAAAATAAAGGTTACTCAGTAACATTATATATTAAAACATTATGCATTATATCATTATATATTATAATGTTATAACATAGTATACCTTATTATAACTTTATATAGTATAATGTTATATGATATATATATAACATTATATAATATATATATTATATATAATTATATATATGTATATATAGGTCAATCCATCTAATTAAACAAATAGGTTTTCTTTCAATAATCTGAGTCTCTTCTATTTCCCCCTTCTATCAACAGGGGCACTTTCTTTTCCTCTTCTCACTAATCATTTCTGACACAGAGTTGGTGAGCATGATGGCAGTGGGCAGCGAGGGGGTCAGGGTCAAATTCCCCCTTCTGGAAGGAGGAATCTGGACGCCTGGATAAATGCCCTCCCAGGGTGGGAAGGGCAGTGCTGGCATGGTGTTTGGCAGAATCCCTTCCTTTCCCCCTGATGGACAAGCTCACTGTTATTCAGGTGTTTGAGTTCACTTACATTTTCTCCTCTAAAAATAAACATGTGACTATTTTATTCTAATGCCATCATTCAAGGCTTGCCTTAATCTTGGTTTGAGTTCATTTAGTTAAAAATAACTGCATATTTTAAATTCTACTCAAAATACTGAAGCTGATACCTTACTGAACACAGAGAGGAGTGTGTATGTATGGGAGTATGCGCATGTGTGTGCTGGTAGGTTTTATTTGAACTGGAAGAAGGGTGTTGGAATGTTAGTCATTTGGGAAGAATTCTAAGCAATTGTAGCACAAGTGATAAATGAAAGGTTACAAATTAAATAGAACTGCTGAAGAATTAAGCAGGACTTTGAGTTAGTGGGACAAAAACCAAAATGTTTAGCATCGCTCCTTGCTGAGGTTTTGGGACTCGTGAACACAAGCTCCGGAAGTCATCCTCAGTCTAGAACTGAGGCTACTTATATTCCCACATTAGGGGGGTGATGGAATATTTTGAAAACAAGTTTGTAGAAAGGCAGGATTCAAGAACAGTTCTGGCAAGAGGGGATGAATATGGCTGTGGGTCACTTTATGTTTTTTTGTTTGTTTGTTTTTTGGCAAGCTTCTGCTGTCTATCTGGGTCCAGTCACTTCAGAGAAATGCTGACCATTGGATTTCAGTCTGTTGTCCCAAGTCCAGAACCTTACAATAGACATATTAAATTTCCTGGATGGATGAGTGAAAATTAACATTTTATTTTGATGGTCTATTTTAAAGTCCAGTATTTGTTCTGAAATTCCCCACAGATTAGCATAATGTCCCAGTGTGAGTGTGAGGATATCATTGTAAATATGCACTTTATCTCAGATCCAAGGACATGTGTGTTTTGTACATTCAATCAAAATTTTTATTGAGTAATTACTTATTGGGTGTGGGATAAATAAACATAATTGTCTAGTACTTGATACATGGATGAAGTAGACATCTGTTACATTTTTATTCATCTTTTTTCTCTCACGAAATAAAGAAAACACTAAGGGGATGAGAATTTACTATCAGCCCCTCTCTTTTTATTAAATAATTTATGCATATATAAATTTCACATCTTTGTGATTTCTGGGGTTCACCCCCCACCTTCCCTGACCATTCCCACTCTGTCCTGGCCCCCCGCCCTTTAGTTGTACACTTTAATTTGGTTGTTAGCTTGTTTTGACTTTTCATCATGACTTTTTGTTTATTTTTTCCCACGTTCCATATATTAGTGAAATCATTTGGTTTCTGTCTTTTTCTTTTTCACTTGTTTCTGCTAATATGATTTCTTCTCGATCCATCCATGATTTATCATAAAATCATCCAATTTGTCATTTTTAATTGATGAGTAATATCTCATCATATATGTGTATATATACATACACACATAATATATATATATAATATATATATATATATATATATATATATATATATATATATATATATATATATATATATATATATATATCATCTTTTTCATCCAGTCGTCTGTTATCTGTTTTTGGAACATTTTGGTTGCTTACATGTGCTTGCAATTATAAATAGTGCTGCAATAAATATGCAAGCACAGGTGTCCCTTTGTATAAGCACTGAGGTCTCCTTTGGGTTGATTCCTAAGAGAGCAATTGTTGGTCAAATGTAGTTCCATTTTCATTAATTAAGGACCCTCCTCACAGTTTTCCATAAAGGTTGGATGAGTCTAAATCCCCACCAGCAGTGTAATTGTGTTCCCTTCTCTCCACATTCTTTAAAGACTTGGATGTAAGACTGGAAACCATAATATACATAGAAGAAAACATGGGCAAAACCCTCCATGAGTTGCAATCCAAAAATTCATTTCTGGATGCATCTATAGCAGGTAAAAAATTGAAGGAAAACATAAACAGCTGGGACTACATCAAACTAAAAAGCTCTGTACAGCAAAAGAGACAACAGAGAAAACAAAAAGAATTCCAACCGAGTGGGAAAAAAAATTTTGCCCTCCATATAAGTGATAAGAGTCTGATAACAAAGATACACAAAGAACTCACGTAACTTAACAAAAATAAAGTGAAATACCCAGTTAAAAATGGGGAAAATATTTAAAAAGATACATCTACAAAGAGGAAATGCAAATGGCCAACAAGTGCATGAAAAAATGTTCCATGTCTCTAGCAATCAGGAAAATGTGAATCAAAATCACAATATGATACCACCTTACACCAGGAAGAATGGCCCACATACAAAAAAACGGCCAACATCAGCCCCTCTCTTAATGTCACTGTTTAGGAAGTAGGTACTTTGCCCAGCACTGTGGCACGTGCTTGTAAGTAACAGCTTATGGAGCCATGGTGGAGTCTGGGGGATCACAGTTCAAGTCATGCCTGGGGTAACACAGCAAGACCTAGTTCCAAAAAATAACTGGGCGTGGTGGTCCGCAACTGTAATCCTAACTACCTGGGAAGTTGAGACTGGGGATTGCTTGAGTCCATGGTACCACAGGCAACTTAAGCCTGCGGTTACACAAGCAAAAAATAGTGAGACTCAGTCTCAAAAATAAATAAATAAATAAATAAATAGGTACTTCATGCTATATTTGTTATTTTATTGCAGCACAAAAACTTAAAGTAACATGAACTCCATACTGACACTGATTTCCTTTCTTATATATTACATGTCTTATGTAAATATAAGTAATGATAAAATATTAAAGGTTTTGCCCCAAATATATTGGAGATAAAATGTTCTTTACTCAAAATCACCTACAGTGTTTACAGTGTGGATCACTTTTTTGTCATACACTTAAATGTATGACAATAAATAGATATTCATTGATTAAAATACAGAAGATTGAATGGAAAGATGAAGTGGTGAAGAGCCTAGAGAAAATTGCTCAGTTTTGCATATAAATTAGATAATTAGCCTTTCACCTGCCCAGGTAGAAGTTTACAACCCTCATTAAAATAATTGTATAAACTTCTAAGACTCATTAGGAAATGTGAGAAAGAAAATAAAATGCATTATCACCTTTTATGTAATTTAACTTGAACTTGATAATAACATTTCCATAGATTAAGTTAATTTAAACATATGCATGTACATACCCCTTTTGTACTTAAAGGTTCTCAGAGTTTTATTTAACAATAAAATACAAGCTGAAAGTTTAATCCATGGAAACGGAGATGAATAAAATGAAAATATTTTGAAAACAAAGAATTTCACTGCTTGCTTCAAAATATACCTGATTCTCTTAGAACATGTCTAACAGTCATACTTTTATGAGGATAAATATTGACTTTAGCTAATTTCTGAAGATGTATTCTTTTTCATATATTGCAAAAGTGTTAATAGTTTATTGCCTAACAAAAAAGACTCAGGCCCAGAACAGATTAAACCTTTGGTGCTACAGTGAATAAAGCCCTCCCACATCCAGCCTTAATGACAATAAACATTAATGGGGGGCACTTGTGTCTATTACAGTTACTGATATGAGTGAAAAAAAGGAAAAGTTTACCTATAGGAAGGATTCTATGTACCTGGGAGGGTATGTGAGGGCAAAATAAAAGAAAACATGAAGGGATAAATGCATATGCTTGTGTGTGCGTGCGTGCGTGCGTGTGTGTGTGTGTGTGTGTGAACATCTGGCAAATAACAAGAATCTATGATTTTTTAATATGCTTTACTGCCTATTTTTTATTGACAACATAGTCTAGTTTATTGCAAATTATAAAACTGAACTAAGAAAAATCTGCAACTTTGACTTTTGATTGGTTTCACGATTTATTAAGTGACAATAGGGTGGATTTTATAGCATAAAAATGAGTGCTGGTTAAGAAACAGAAGATGCCTGCCATGAACATTGAAGAATATAAAAATCACAGTGACTTAAATGGGGCTTAGGAAAATAAATAACAATTGGAGATAATATATGGGATACAGCAGGAACGGCACCTGTTGCGTTAATGATTTTATTGACAAAATCCAGGGCCTGAAACGAATCCTGAGAAAACACCATAGAAATTGAGGAAACCTCTAAAGAAACCCCACCCAATAGTCCCCCCAACCCCGTGTAAACTTCTAGAACAGCCATGAGCTTGTGATGGCTTAGGAACGTTATGGAGTCCTCTTGGTTGAGTCATTTCATAGGCCACATGCAGGGCAAATGCCTTATCAGGGTTTATGTCTTCCACCATCAGCCTCCATAGCGGGCACATATGGAGTGGCCTGTCCCTGAGACTGTGCACACCTGGCCCTGTGGGTGGGCACATGCATGAGGGGGCTCATCTGGGTCTGAGGGGAGGAGGTGACAAAGGGGCAGCATCAACCTGTGAGGAGACAACAGGGAGAGAACAGTGCAGAGACGATGCCAAAAGCAGAAAAACGGTCCAGAGGAAGAGCTTGAAGATTCCTGAGGGATTGGGGGTTCTACCTGCCCCCCGCTGCCAGCCTCCCTGCCTGACAGGCCCTTGCATCTGGTTCCCAGAGAGAGGGAAGCTCCAAACACAC
Organism: Uropsilus gracilis; assembly: GCA_004024945.1. Classification (NCBI taxonomy): domain Eukaryota; kingdom Metazoa; phylum Chordata; class Mammalia; order Eulipotyphla; family Talpidae; genus Uropsilus; species Uropsilus gracilis. The sequence continues at coordinate 49,831 of PVHY01001671.1, forward strand.
CAGGCTCCCACATTCTTCTGTAGCTGCTGAGCCAATGATGACACTCTTGGGCCTGGTCCTGGGCGGCTGGCACTGCTGGGTAAACGCACTTAAGACCTGTTTGCTTTCCTGTTCCACACATCATTGTAGATGTGACTTGTGAAGATTCTTTGGGTGAAAGTGACCTGCAGCTCTCTGCATGGCCTTAGCGAATATTCTCTGAGTTGGCACATTTCATGCAAACCTGATGGGAAAAAATGCAACTCCTGGTGGGCACAGAGCTCAGTACCTAGCAGGGTTCTGTTCTGGGAACCCCCAGGGAAACGTTTCCTACCATCGTCTCGAATATGCATCACATTTTCATACTTTACTCACTTCTTCCATGTCACAGTGGAAGTTAATACTCATTTCTCTAAGCTGATCGTAACCATTCTCCAGTGCTATTTGCATAGTTTTTATTTTTATTGTCTTCCTTTATTCAGGATTGGAGGAAATGAGAGATGGTTTTCTTCTCACTCATGGAGGGCGCTCATCTTCACACAGTGTCCCGGTTTCTAACTCATGCTGCCTGTGATTCAGAAATAACATCCTTTGAAAAAAGAGCACCTCGTAGTTTTCCTAAAATAAACCACTTGATTCAACAGAATGTACCCTATGTGGTTTATTCCTTCTAACAGAGGCTCTGCCCGGCCAAAAGGCGGCCAGGACTGGGGGCCCCACCGGGCACGTGCGCACCATGGGCATCATCTTGCTGGAGCATCGCTGAAAATAGGCTCCATTTGTGGCCTGTGGGCTGGCCTAGCAGGTAGCTTCCCAGGAGGCCCCTGACAAGCATCTCTATGAAGGTGGTTTTGAAGCATTTCAAAAACAACCTTTTAATTCTGAAGTGCAATGAGCACAGTAGCAGCAACTTCTTCAACCATAGTTTTTTCCTAGACAAATGAGTCTCCTTCCTAGTGTGTCTTGCTTCAGCCCAAAAGAGGACGTGGCGTCATTTTCAAGCCTGGATTGATTCAGCTGAGTGCCCCCCCCCAGTGTCTTGTTTTAGTAGTGATTCCCCCCAACAAGTGGAAGGAAAATGTTGCATTCTCCTTGTCACCTCTCTCCGACCAACCCTGAGGATATAGTCAGGACACTGCCCTTCTCCCGCTTAAAATCTGGCCAGGCGGGAATGACATCCCCACACTGATGACTCAGGACACAGTCTAAGACTGTAGCACTGATGACTCTGACTTTCTTCTTCTGCCAAAAAAATACAAAATAACCATATATTGTCAAGGGCCTCAAATGCCATAGCCTCGTAGATGTATTTCAACTATTTTACAGTTGATGACATGACGATTTTACTGTGGGTGTCACATATTTTAAAAAATCATGATGTACTAATTCAAAAGGACGCCTGTACTTGAGTGTTTATGGCAGCACTATCTACAATAGCCAGAATATGGAAACAACCCACGTGACCCAAAACAGATGAATGGATCAGAAAGCTGTGGTCTCTGTACACAATGGGATGCGATTCATCAATCAAAGAAGACAAATGCATGTCATTTGGAGCAACATGGATAGAGTTAGAAGGAATCATGCTAACAGAAATAAACCATAATAAAAAGAGGAATATGGGATGGTCTCACTTATATTAGGGATAGAGGGAAAACAAACAAACAAATGGACAAGAGACATTTAAAATGTCAGCAGAACTGAAGCATAGAGGAAGAGAGGGGGAGATGGTAAAATTGAGAGAGGAATGGGCACAAGAGATTAAGATTGTTCAAGGGTGATAAGGCAGTGAGAGAATCTTGGGACACAATGATGTTTTATATATATATATGTAAATTTACAAAACACTGCTTTAACACGCAAAAAATCTCAATGGTGCATTGTAGCATCCACCCTCTGTCCCATGAGGCATGTTTCATACTGGGAGTGCACACTGCCTGCAGTGTCCACAGCACTTCCATTACACAGCCACACATAGTTGTAGGCACATGACAGAGAGCCAGTGACCCACATGTAAGAGAATGAAAATTGAAGACAATAGTAAATGGTATTTGCTCTGATATTCACATCCTTATGAGTTCAAATCTGAAATGGCCACCCATAAGCAGATGATGAGCAGCTTTCAACAACACTATTAATAGTAACTCTTCAAGAAAATGTGTGATATATTTGAGATTGATAAATATTTCAGAACCGAAGAGTAAGAAAGCCATTAAGGAAATCCCACAATTTTTATTGCTTCTAAAAGCTAACATAATTTAAGACTATGAACAGTCTTCTTTCTCAGCAGAAAAACACATCACTAACCCACCAAGATTAAAAAAAAGAAAACTACATTATCACAATCAATTTTGTTAACACACATACAACTATGATGAAAGAACAAGACAAAACAATTTAAAGATTTTTTAAAAACAAACACTAACCACAAAGGTTCAATTAAAATTATATTTATGTTCTTGGAAGATTTAAAATTCAATATCTAAAAATAAGGTAAGTAAGGTAATGGGCATCCAGTAATAATCTAGCTATTAAAGAGAATTGATTGGGAGCTCTTAGCATGAGGGTAATTTTAATATAATAAAATTGTTTTCATCTGACTCTAACTCATAAAAAAGTCGTTGCAACTCCGAACCAGGACTCTATCAATCAGCCACCTCAGTCCCTTCCTTCATCTGAGACAAGGAGAAAGGTGGAAAGTGGACTCCTCTCCTGTAACCTGGAAATGACCTCACAACTGACAGTTAATAAAATCATTTTTTTAAACATTTTGTTTTGCAACAATTACAGACCCACCCAATGTTCCAAAGTGGCACAAAGTCTCCTGTGAGCTTTTCCCCAGTGACCCTCAGAGGGATCCTTCAGGGAAAGGTACTTAACAGGTGGCAGCGAACAACCACTACAAGCTGGCCAGATCATATTCAGATTCCACCATTTTTTGAAATATAATATAGCATAATTTTTCTTAAGGAAATACTGACTTACAACACTGAGTGTGATTTCTTCGAATTTACTTCAAAATGAGCTATTTGATATTCAAAGTAATGTCATGGGTTCAAAGCTATTTTGAAGACATAAAATAGTGTTGTCACTGCTCAGGTGGCTGATGCATCCTATTAGACCATTGCTAGCAATTGATAAATCTGTGGAGGACCTGCAATTGAAGGGTGACTCTAGACAATCTGAACATTTACCCTTTAGAAATAAGCCACTTCATAAACGTGTGTGTGTGTGGAGGGGTGGTTATAGCCAGTGCATAATGGGAGAGGAAAACAGACAAGAAATACATATTCGGAAAATCCACACAGACAGGGCCGGACAATGAGACCGAGCAATCCCGTCAGAAGCAACATCACAAAGGCGCCATCTGGGAACTACGTAGAAGGAATAATGTGCAGGGTTGTGACTCTTCAGGTTGCCCTCTGGAACGCTCTGCTACCTGGTGGTTGAGGTGCCAGAGACTCGCCACTGCTGCTCTCGGTAGCCCTCAGATGTGTTTATTATTTTGAAGACACTTGGCAAATGGTCTACATTTGCATCCTCCGCGGATCAGGGTAGATGTGCCTCAAGCAATGGGGATGATGCCTGAGTGAGGACCTGTGGATGAAGCAGCTGAACCGCATCGCCACAGACACGGGGGAGAACCTGTATCCTCCGTGCCTCTGATCGCGGGGATGCAACCATGACCACTTCTGCGCTCCCTGGCATGGGGGGGAGGGTTCTGAGGAGCCGCCATGTCAGCCATCACTGGAGACCCCTAGACATGCCTATGCTTTATATGGAAAAGCCACAACCTTCTTGGTTTTCATAGATTCCTAAATAGGTTGTTCCCGTGTATAGGTGCCCCTCCCCCCCGAGGGTTTTAAGCTGTTGGCAACAGAAGTGTATCTCTAGATATTTTTAGAAGCATCAAAAAGGATTTAAATTTAGCAAAAACGTCTAGTGAGCTCAGGCAGGCCTTACTGACAAGGAAGCTTATCTAGTTCCATATGAAATGACTTAGTCAAATGACTGAGGTCACTCACAGCCAGTTAGTGTTTGGCTTTGCTGTGATATTCTAACCATTTGTTCCAACCTCCCAGGACCTGGGAGCATAGAATATGTGAGTCCTAGGACCAATGCCTGAATGGGCATCTCTGTGGATGATATTTGATGGTCACTGGCAGTCATAGCCATGTGCAGCAGGTATGCACTGGACACGGAACTCTTAGATTCCACCACTACACACTTTACTGTGGGAAAGTGCCACTGCTCTCAGAGAGATGCAAATAGGGTGTACCTATTCCCATATGAGTCTTCGCTATGGGCAACCAAGGGCACAGGGGTTAGGGGTGGCCACCAGAGGTGGGCACCCTCAACCATGTGAAGGCAGGACCAGCATAGGTCTCCTGCCCACACTTAGGAGGACTCCGGAGTGGCAGGGGTAACACTGCACACTGTGGGGCATGGTAGGGCCACGGAGCCATGCACCTTACCAGCTCACCGTGCCAGCCCTTCTGAACCCCCCACCCAACCACATGGGAAGATTGAACACTTGTCCTGTGTAACTGCTTGCAGCAAACAGGAGGACATGGAGTGGACCAATAGTAATAAAGGTGAAGAAGCAGTAATCTTAGGGAGACTAAATAGCAGAATCAAGAGAGAGTGCTTGTCAGTAGACAGGGATGTCTGTTTCCCTTAAGTTTTGCTTTTATGGTCTCAGTGTTCTCTAGTAGGTGATCACCTGGCTATGCCAGTCGCTCAAGTTTTCATAGACAATTTCATTGTTTTACTTCCTTCAATGTCTCCATTCAAATTAGAAGCAATTATAGAAACCTGGATGAGTAAAATAAAATATTGATAATTTCAAAAGAGAAAAAGACAATTTATTAACTTGATGTAAAAATCTTTTTCAGTCTGAAAATGCCAGAACTTTGCCAATGGGTCTGTTATGCACAGTTATGATGAGTAGGAGTTGCAGTTGCTGAAGTTAAAAAAATAGTTTTTGATTATACTGGAGAGATGCTCCCAAGCATATATATTTGCTATTTTATCTATTGTTTAATATTAAGGCCCATGAATTACTTATATAGGAAAGAGATCAATATCTTCACAAGTACTCAAATAATCATATAATTCAGCTAGGAATTGCCTTGCTCATTTGCCAAGATTATTATGTTCTTTGAAAAGTGAATTTCAAAAACAACTTGTAACTCCTATGCCTGTGGTATTCTTACTCTTCAATCATCTCAAAGATGTCCATCTCTCTCAGCAACGTCCCTGTTGATTTCATTACATGCATTAGCAATGAGGATTTTAGAAGTGTCCTCTGCCCTGAACACTCCAATCCTGTTAAGTGTTTATTAAAACATTCCTGTCCCATGAATGATATAAACTTACAGAGCCTAATGCAAAATTCTGTTCCCTTTCTCCAACACCACTCACACGCAGAAACCTGTGGCCCTTGTTGTACAAGGCGACCTCTGTTGCTTGTCTGTATAAAGTGAACTGCTTGAGAAGCATTGATCGAATCTGATATTGCTCCTTGACTTGTTGACTTTTGCTCAGGCGACCAAATACCAGAGGCTTGCAAATATGTATTGATAAGCTTTTAGGGAAACATTGGGATAGACATTATATAATTTGAAATATTTCCAAGAAAATGTCTGAAAAGCAGACAGGGAAAGAATTACACACAATAAAAGAAGCCGTTGAAATAAACATAAATGATGAGAGATGACTGAACTTTGAAAAATGAGTTCAAGAAGGTATCTCAGCCAGCTGAACAGACCCCATGGGTCTTGAGTTGACAAGTGAAGTAACTTTGGAAGTAACTTTGGTGTTGAGTTCAGCAGTCACTCAGTACAGTTATCCACAGGCCGCTGTGTCTGAAAGGAAAGCATGACAAGCAAACTGCCATTGCTCTTCCACATGGCCAGCTGGGTATTTCCACTGCTGAAGCCTTCTTAGCCCTGCTGCACCATCCATAGTGCTCTCTCCCCCATCACCTCCTCTTTCCCCCTCCTGCCTCCTGTGGGACACCTACAGAGATGTCATAGGTGCTTCCTATAAAGGGCTTTTCTACCCTTGCAGACTGTGGCAAACACTAGTGTTACTTTCTTTCCTAACTTGTAGTAGCCACATAAACTCTAGCTTCCCTCCATTCTTTGATTCAATGCAGGGAGCGAGAACACCACACTCAGTAACCTCAGCTGTAAATCAGTCTGCCACTGAGGAGACAAGAGAAGTCCCATTATTGTTTTCAGAGAAGAGCAGTTGACAAGACAGGTGGTTACAGTCTCCCTGGTGGGTGAAGGTTCCCGCGAGACTCGGTCTTTTGGTGGGAGAACCAGAAGCTAGAGACCTGTTTCTCTAAACATTACTCCATAGCAGAGAAACAGATGAGATGGAAATTCAGAATAGTGGCAGGTTTGCTTGGCAACCGTCCCGACCCAGGCATGTTCATCATTGGTTCTTGCGGTTAAAGAATGTTGGACCCTTTGGTGGGTTTTACAGATTAAGACTCTCAGGGAACCAGGTGCACAGGTCCGCAAGGCAGGGAGGCTGGCAGGACAGGAGGGGGGCTGGACAAGAGGAACGGGGAGGCAGTTGATGTCCCCACAACCTCTCAGGAATCCTCACTCTCCGGTCTCTTCACCAAGGTCCCTTTACATTCTCCTTGTACTTTCCTCCTTGTCACTCTCCCCTCCCTGCTTTCCTCACCAGGCCCAGGTGAGTCCACAATTGCAAGGGGATGCATATACAGTCACGGAGAGGGAGTCCGCTTCAGGTGCTGGTCATGAAGGTTAATGTTAGAAGAGTGTGAAAAACCTTGAAAACTCATTCACCCTACAGTGTTCTTTGCAATTTACTTGTATTGTATACTTTAATATTTTTACTATGGCATCCTTCTTTATCACACTGCATATTATTCAGAAAAAGAGTATCCCATCTCTTCAGGTGTGATCTGGTGTGCATCCACCACCACCCCCGCCCCTTGCCCAACCATTCACCATCCTCCATTGTTGCTTCAAGTTCTCTTAATCTGTGTCTTGGGGACCTTTGAGAGTTTAAAATATTCATCCTAGATGTTTTTAATATTTTTTTTCTTTGACCAAATGCTTACAGCCCATTTGGAATTTTTATCACAGTCTGTTCACTAACAGGGACATCTATTTTCGAGTTGCCCTCATCTGGGCAGGTTGATTTAATTCATGTATTTGGGATTTTTTTTTTTAATTTCACAAGATAACTGCATTTTCATATATTGCCATTTGATGACCCGAATTCCTGTCTGGCTAGCCAGTGTCAGTTGATATTTGATGATCTTCTGCCAGAACATTCTACACACATATCAGTTACCTCAGTCACTGCAGAAAAAGCCACCTAAGGACATTGCTGGTGTCAATTCTTGCTTTGAAAATGGCAAGCTGACAAATCATGTAAAAGTCAATGAATTATTACTCAGACATCACTTATGGTCCGAGCGTACATTCTGACAGGACATGTGAAAAAATGCCTCTAAGGGTCTTCATTTCAGGATGTGAAATCACTTTGATATTTTTCTAAAAACATAAACATCTTGGGAAAGTCATCCATCTATACATTAACAATATGCCTGGTGATGTTTGTGAGCAGAATTGTAGGTGCTAAATTAAATTTTAGAAATAGTTCAATTTAGTTCATCTTAAGACTTTAATATTTGGCATCAATGACTGAAAAATAAATATTTGAACATTATGTTACTGGCTCTTTCATCTCAAAATTATTTATCTTGTTTCGTTTATTGTCGTATAAGCTTCTGAAATGCATACATTATAAAAATTCAATTGAACCCCAAATCCACAATTTGTCATTTAGAAAAACAATAGAGGAATATATTATGTTAATGAACTAAAACTGTGCTGGTAATTTTGTAGATGCCAATTCTCCTAGACCCCACCACTGGAAATAAGTAAGTCTTATGTATATTAGAAATGCAAAATAAGATGAAAATGCACCTGCTATTCAATAAATGCACCAAGTTTCAGGAGTCATCACCATCAGCTTAGAATTTGCAAAGCATGTTAGGTGTAGGATAAGAGTAGGTGAGTCCATTACTCTCATGGTGGCTAATAACCAGTTCATTGATTTCACTTCCTGATTGGCAGGGTGACTACTAACTAGCTAAAATTAATGAGCGTTCTCTCAGAGTCCCGTATCAGTTTACATTTGGCAGCTCTGAAAATACTACACTAAAGGAAAATAAAGCATCCTTCATTATGAACCACTCCAGTTATATAAAAAACTGTAGAGCCACAGCAGAAGTCCAAGACCCCAAAAATATCACATTTGACTAAGTTATGGAACAGGAATAAAATCATAGCTTATTATTAAACCTCTATCTAAAGTGGCAGTAAAGCTGAGAGAGTCACACTTCTGTTGCCAATTATTTTTATTAAAATTGCATTTGAAGCAATTTTTATGATGTCTTGTCTAGACATTTGACTTTAAGTATAGATGCTTTTCCAAGTATTACTATCTGTAATTTTGGATATGTATAACTAAATGAAGGTTATAGAATAATTTTGAAAATAGACTTTTGAGATTTGGTTTACAAGGGAAGATTGTATTGAGGAGATCATCTAGTATATCTAAGGATGAAAATGTGTAAAGAACATTGGAAACAGCTATCATCAGTCTAACGATTGCTCAATTCCTCAAGACAAATATTTTCCAACCCTTTATTTACTCAATGCCAATATAATTCTGTTGCAGATGCAGACACTTATGAATACTTCCTTCATACCACAGGGCATTTATGACCCACTGAAAGGTAAATACAAATACAATGACATTTCTTTATACATCAGTTACACAAATTGACCTACATATGCTTGCCTTATGCCATGGGCTAGTGAAGGGAGTAAGAAGAGAAAAAAATAAGTAAAGCCAAGCCATAGCTAATTGATAAATATTGTAAAAAATAAATTATGTAAAAATGGCAACCTATTGAAAGATAGTGTTTGAGTATTTAGGGATATTTTTAATATATTCAATATATATCTTTGATCCTACCCCAGAAGATATGAATGTATCTGTCTATACCTTAAATGATATCTGTATATTCAGTTCTACATATCTTTATATCAATAGAGAGATAACACAAACACAGAGATCTATAGAAGCAGTGACTTCACAAAGGTATCTGTATTCCAATCAGCATTATTTAGATTTTGAATAAGTTATGAACTGACCAATACTTGTCTTCAAACATGAAGCAATTGATACAGCTATCTCAATGAGCAGATACTTATATGGACATTCCAAGAACAAATGTAGATAGATATTTCAAAAAGACAATTTTGGGTAAAGTGCTACCAGAGAGACAGTCACTAACCATTATTCAATTCAGAGCTGAGAAAGGTCATTTATTGAGTGCAGAATAATGTTTTCAGTGAACTCATAACTGCTTTAAGAAGGAGTAAAAGGTGGTCCTTCAATTCAAGCTGAGTAAGAAAGAAAATTTGAAATTCCTTTTCATATACATGCCTAGGATTTCATTTAAACCATAATTATCACTTAAAGTCATAGTTCAGTTGAATAACATAAAATAATATAGAAATAAGAATACCCCAGGAGAAGTTTTAATTCTCTGAGCATGAGGTGCAGGAGCAGAGACAGAGAAGGGTGGATTTTAAGGTTCAAATACCCATATAAGGGTGATGGTATCAAAAATTGACCTTGAACTTGGGAATAAAGCAAGAAAACAGTTGAACAGTGTATATTTCTGTGGTAAATGAGATCAAAGGATTTTCTAAGGCAATATTCTTCATACCTCCCTGTATTACTAATAATTAAAGTTTTCAAGCAGAGTAAAGGAATCCCTTAATATTAAAGCTTTCCTCCTTTACCCATAAAGTTACTTTTTCTCTAGTGGAAAAGGTAACTCACAATTTAGCATCATCTTTTGCGTCAGTTTTAAATCTAATCCAGAAATCATCTCGTAAACCTTTATATTCAATTGAAATAGTCTGTAATTAAAAGCTGAAGAGTTTAATAATGCATTGATAACAAGAGGAAGAGTGGATATTTTGGCTATAGGACTGAAAGGATCATCTATGCTAATTCTGCTAAAATCAGCAGAAAGTGTTTGAAGGTTTGTGAACAGAATTGCAATTTATCAACGCATTGTGAAAATTAAGTTATACTAAGTGCAACAAGAATGTTTGGAGGGAAGGAGACCAAAATAATGGCTATTTTGATGTTTGAGGTGATAGAAACCACTGGGAAATAGAATAATTTTATGAAAAATAATGCGTAAAAGAGGAATTTTATACAAGATCCCTGGCAAAGAAATGTATGAAAAAGTGGGACAAAAATAAATTGCCAATTGACTCATAATATCTAAGAGATGGAACTGGGGTGGCTGGCGGCACTGACTGCCATGGAAAGGCAAAACTGTGGGTTTCTTTTACTACATGGTAATGACTTCTGCTTCTGACACTTTGAAAGGGATTTCCATTTTCAAGCAAAATTTACACAGACAAAATAAAAGTAAAAACAGTTATTATGACATTGTCAGTATAAAAAAGAGAGTTGAAATGTGAACATGAATGTGGGAGAAAGATCTTTCAGAACATGAAAAGTACCTCTGCACTGATGATTCTCTCTCCCAGCACACCATGATTATTCTGGAAATCAGAGACATTGCACCTGTGACTCTCATGTTCAAATTTTTCAGGATTCCCATTCTGTGTTGCTCATGATGAGATTCAGTGGTTCTGTTTCATAAGTTAACATTTATTGGAGGATTTTTTAAAAAAAAGTTCACAGAATGATAACCATCACATACACTTAATACTATACAGTCCTGCCTTCAAAACTCTTGGGAAGCACTAATATTTTCAGTTAACATGTAAGAAGTTTTTCTCACACAGAGACAAAAATTAAGTTATAAATGTAGACGACATATGGGACTCAATCAACATAGAATAATTATTTGATTTAGTGCAGACCACAAACTAAAATAATTTAAGTCCTGTAATTAGGTAAATAATTTGATTTTGTAAAATACACTAATTTTAAAATGATGATGTATTTCAAATGCTTACTTTTATCTTTTGGAAAGATTTTGAAGACAAATCTATGAAAATAAAATAAATTATTTTATAAATGACAGATTTCATGTTTTCCGAGATCATAATTATTATCACCTACAAAACAGATATCATCTCCCACTGCTACCTCAGATACTCTGCCTAGTATCTTCTTTTAATTTAAGGTAAGTTCATGAACTGAAAGTTCAAAGCTGAATATAATCTTACAGATGAGGAATTTTGAAAGTAAAAAGGATGATGCCAGTATGAAATTATAACATTTCAGGTAGAAAACACTCATTTCTGGCTTAACCAAGGAAAAAGAAACTAACTGAAAATACAACTGTCCACTTCACTTGAAAGGAATAAAATAAGAGCAACAGGTACTGCTCACATGTGGGACTGATGTTCTTGAACCAACTGGTTCTGCCACTACCATTCAATCAGGAATACACTGCCATCTCACTACCTGTATCTCTATGCCACTTCCATTTTTGGTTGTCCTGCAGATTTATCATTTTGTGAATGTAATTAACCTTCACTAAATGTCAATATTTCAAAATCATGTTTAGTTTACCAAAGTGTCTGCCAAGATATCCTCATCAGATTTTTATGTGTCAGAAAATGGTCACATGAAGAGACTAATTAAGAATAATCTGTGGAGATGGGAGGCATCTTGATGACTGTGACAGCCATCTTCTCTTACCCAGGCACAGCCCTCTGAGAGCAACCATTTTGTCCATGAAATGGAGTGACAACAGCTGTGGCCTTGAAGTTCAGAGGTCTAAGCCTGTTTCCCTTCCATGGGACATGGCAGAGGTTCCTCTGGATTCAGCATAATTTCTCATGAGGAAACTGCTGACTTTGCACAGCTGTTCAATACCACAGGCCTTGAATTCCATTGTGTGGAATCTTATAAACCCTTTCTGTCCATGTGACTTTTCCCAGTGGTGTGTCTGCCCGCAACACTGGGAATACACCTGAGAATACGGGTAGCCTGCGATATTTTCCAGGAGGAGAGGTTTTTTTTTTTTTCCCACCAAGCAGTTTTTGAGTTCCAGTTCTCTTAAAAAATTGAAAATTGATATTGGTCCCTTTATTGGGAACTGTGACCATGTTATTTGTGATAAAAAAAAATTATATGGGTTGACTCAATATATTTTGAGGTACAATCCTGGCTGAGTAACAATTTACTTATTCCCTGTTAAGTAACAATTTACTTATTTCACAACAGCTTAAACATGGTTTTAAGAGATTGCTTTGCCTCATAATTGCCAATATAATAGTGCCATTTCCACTCCTCAAGAGAATATCAAAGCACATGATTTTCCCGAAGTTATTAGCTGTGGTGTCTTTGCTTCCTTCACTCCAGTTCAAGAGTGACTGACTCTCTTGGGCACACCTGTGTGGAAGAGCTGCGCCTGGAGTTCATTAACAATCTATTCCCCATTCTCCCGCAGAACTGCTCCTGGCCCACATTACTCTAGAACTGTCAGACATTGGTACTTCTAAACAAATGAGCAGAATCCCATTTATGGGCAAAGAGCTTTCACCAAGAGAAGCTGAACAATGAGTCTCTTCACAGTTGAGCAACTCACCCTGAAAATGGAGTATTCAGTAATGAACTTGGTATTCATTTCCTTGATTTCCCCCCAACATATTTGTGAACTCAGAGAAATAAGATACTAATTCCAGGGACATCCATCATGAGTTCTGAGACCTTCCAGAGAAATATCACTCACAGAATATCACTCTCATCACCCACAGAACTCAAGAACTCACAGAAGATTGTACTCATCATTAGAGACACCAGGAGAGATGCTTGTGTTGAAGGACATCTTGAAGGATGTTGAGGAAGCCATGACATTCCCTTTCTGTTATTGGGTTGAAATTTTCAAAGCAACATCACTCACTACATAAATGTAATTTGATGTCCTGCACTGGTTCTTATCTCTTGTTCTAATTCACACAGTTAATAAAATATGCAGAATGAATAGGATAAACAATAACTGTATGAACATTTCATATTATTGTTTTCATCAAAGAAGAATGTTTTACTTATTTCCTGAATTTTCCAAGATTTTTTTCATCTGTTGGCTAATCGCCACCATTTAAGAAAACATGATAGAGATTTTTTTTTTAATTTTCCTGAATAACAAAGATCAGAGGAGATTTTATGACTGGAGAAATTGCTTCTGGATATACAGATATATGCATAAACTCAATTTAGTGTTTAGGATAAACTATTTTTCTAATCTCCATGAATATGGGAATATTAATTTCTTATTTTCAGTTTGCTTTTGTTTCAAAATAAGATGTGAAAAATTATGGCTCTCAGGTACACATAATAGAAATACTGAAAATATTGAAAACCTAAATTAATCAGAATTTTCAGTATTATATTTTCTTTAATTTTGATTAGCTCCTTGTTGAACATTTCTGTCCAAAGGAATGTGGAACACATGAAACCTAAAGATGAACCCACAGAAATTATTCCCTGTAGGAGCTTATAAGGGTGATTAGTTAAACTAGTATACATCAAGGAAAGCCATGCCTTAAACAAAGTGTAAATAACATGCTATAAAACAGGGAGGGGAGAGGAATTTCTACGTGTACAAAGCAGAATCGGCAAACACTGTGGTGGGTGTTTCCAGTGTAGAGGAAATATAAATGATGAAATGATGCTAATATGAAAAAAAAATCTTAAATCACCAATAATCAGGTAAATGATTCAAAACCATAAAGGACCATTCCCCACCATCCCATCACAAAGGTAAAGTGAATAGTGTTCAAAGGTCTTGGGGACCTGACGTGAACGGGTATGTGGGAATCGCTTCACAGAAGCATCCTCATACACTCTGTATACTGAAAATGGAAACTAGGAGACTCTGACATTGCACTTCAGGGAATTTTCCATAGACAATTGTGCAACAGTGTATATTCCAGCAGGGGGAACACTCCATGGCCAACAGTGGAGTCCTGCCTATAGAGAAACCATTTATTCGGTAGGCAGACCTCATGCAGCCATCTTAGCATAATGGGTAAAAATGATCTCTGAAAACAGAAGGATCTGGTTCTGAGCCATTTGGTCCCTGACACGAACTAGGGAGTAGTAATTATTTTTTCTCTTCTGTAAAATGGTGATAACGACATTATCAATTTCATTCAATTATTTCATTAAGTGAAATAATTTATAGAGCACACTATCACCAAGCATAAAGTAGGCACCCAAATAAGTTTGAGATTATTAGCACTATTATTTCAATTAAAAACAACAACAACAACAACTCTGAGAGTAAGACTTTCAAGGTGACAAAATATTAGAAAAACTAAAAAAGAATATTTAATCTTGTCCCTACTCTAGCGCATGATTTGAGGTGAGCATATTATGCCTAAATGCCCATCCTGTTTGTTCTCAGTAGGTAAATATAACCCATTTATGAATACATTGGTTGTATTTTGGGAAAATATACATTGAACTGGAACAATGTTAATCTCTGAAGAAGAGACTGGATTAGGGTAAATTCAAATGAGACTTCCCATGTTTTTTAAGATGTCTAATTTTCTCTGAGGAGGGTATATTGTTCACTGAGAGGAACACATACTTTAAAATTTTAATGGTACTATATTTCATTGACATAAGACTGGTTCACACCAGTGTTCATAATTCAGAGGTACAGGTGCACACCTCTTCAAATATATATCACACATCATGTCACACTCAAGACACTCACTCTCCTCCCCCATGGTCTAACTGAGTGTTAATGAGGGGCTGGAACTTACTCAAGTAGAGGGAGGTGATGCACAGGGCTGGTGATGTATTAGATCACGAGTGACCCCTGTTGCTGCAGTTGTCATGGATCAGTGGTCTCAGGTCAGGTAGGTCTCTGTTAAGATCATTATTAGGTTTTTAATAACATGGAAAATATTATTATTTCAAAGCTTCCACTGCAAGTTGCTGCAAAGCCATATCTGTGTCCATGGCAGTTGGGTACTCTGCTACAAAAGCACATTCTCTTTCTCTTTATTTACTCTTCAATGATCTAACACCCATGCCAACCTATAGAAATAAGTGTCAAATACAACAAAATGCCCATCCAAGAGTCAAACTGCACTATGGAATAGACTTAAAAGCACCTTATTAACATTTTTATGACACTCTTAACTGAAATAAACAGACCACTCTCAATTTTAACATCTGGTCCCTAACAATTCTTATTTGGGTGATAACTTTTAAAAAACAAATGCTGGGCATCTTTCATCAACTTTTCATCAAGCAGCAGCTGTTCCTTTAGAACAAAATGTATGCATGTTGAAAGTATTACTGATGCTCACTTCTGTTTGGTTCAGTATGACAAAGTTTTACGTTGGGTGCAGTTCAGAAAGACAAATGGTCTCAGATGATTTGAATGAATTCCATATTATAAGTTGAATTGCAGTTTCTTGTGATTTTGTACAATCATTTTAGCCACAACTTTTATATTCAAATTCTACAGACAAATGATAGATAGAAAGAAACATTCTTCCTCCAGACAAAACACTTCTGTGTTCATGTGTTCCTGGTATCTTTAGGTAGACCATTATATCAATCATTTATCTTCATAGAGTCCGACTATAAGCAATTACTCACTAGATCAAAGTACAGCAAAAATTCATGATAGGAGGATATATGGTTCTTCTGTTCCTGAATGCATTTACACCAGATTCCCTTAGGATAATCCCTGTTACAACTTAAGCTATTAAAATTTTTGCTGAATTCAAATCACCTCATCATGCTGGAACATGTGGAGACAAATATCCACAGATGTTTGCCTGAAGGCATATTTAAAAGCAACTTAATTATAAGACACTATGAAGTTTTACCAATTAATTTGGAGCTAAATATTCTGCATCTGTTTATTCTTTTTAAAATTTTAAAGAAATTTTATTTCTTGCATAAGTATGAATTTGGTGAGAGGTTGCAATTGATATGTATTGTTATTTCAAAGTTGAATTAAGGCATTTTTATTTGTTTTGATAATAAAAGTGTAAACTTCTACTAATATGCTCTATATTTTTATTTCACATTGTAAATACATACTCCTGGATTTCTTAAAAACAAACAATTAGCAGCTTCTTCAATAATCAAGTTTAGATGTTTCTGTTGGTTTAGATGCTTCTGTGAATAACACAAACTGTGACTACATCACTTTTCCATATTATCTTTAAAATTATTTGATCTTTTTATCAATTTTTTTCTCACTTTTTTCTTTTTGCACATTTAATATTCCAAACATACTTTTCAGCAGTACATGATTAATCCTCCTATTCTTAGCAGAAGAAATTTGTCAGGTCAATGTCCCAGGTCAATGTCATTTCCCCCCCAAAATCTCTGTAGCACTTCACTCAGATTGACATTCTGACTTTGATTTGACAGTCAATATAATCTAGGGATTCCTTCTACAAAATATATCACTTGTTAATATCTCTCTTCGTGTTTATTGTGTGTGTGTTCATTTACAAATCAGTCACTATTTTTACTCCACCAACCTCAATTATTCTCTTTATCTTCTATCTGGTTCAGGGAATATTTAATTGAAGGCATAATTTTTACTTTTATTTTTTCTAAAAAAATAGTTTCTATTGATTTCACTTTAATTAATGGTCTTCATATCCACTTCCACAACATTTTCTCATTCAGAGATCATCATCTAAATAAACCTGATAAGTGCTTAATTGTGTCAATAAAATTCTGAGCAGTGACATGACCGTTGTTTAACACAACTTACAAAAGTAAAAATACTACACCTTTCCAACAGAAATGGTTCTTCCTATTTCTTTTGTCTTATATATCCTATCTTTCCACTGACCAGAGTGTTGATGAGTAGTCCACATACAGTAAACTCTATATTTTACATGATTGTGAAATAAACACCTCTCTCTCTTTCTTGATCTCTTTCTCTTTCTCTCCACACATATAGGAGACAGTGATCTCCATAGACAATGATGTAATAGAGCCATATTATTCCCCATCTATACCCCCAACTACATAGCACTAATGATTGCAATGTTCAGTGATATCCAATCATGAATTAGGCTAAACATAGTTTACACAGGATTTTGCTTCTTTATCTTGAATTCTTTGACTCCCTGACATTGAGTTTTAATTGTGTGATATCC
Source organism: Uropsilus gracilis (assembly GCA_004024945.1). NCBI lineage: Eukaryota > Metazoa > Chordata > Mammalia > Eulipotyphla > Talpidae > Uropsilus > Uropsilus gracilis. The sequence goes on from PVHY01001671.1 coordinate 67,026, forward strand.
CATAATGTGTGTTCCACCCTGGGTCGTGGAACAAAATATGTCCAGTCCAGCCTCATCCATGGATATGGAGGCATTGAGAGTCTTTGAGTGTGTTCAATAAGAATGCTATCCCTTCCCCGAACACCACCAGGTTTGGTAAGCTCAGTACTGCCTGGAGCATCGAGCTTTTTCTGTTAGAATGATGGGGGGTTGCTAGATTAATACCTTAGACAATATTAAGACTTCATGAACATATAGGAGTTTCATATGAGAAGAAGAATAGGATGGAAGAGATTGATGATGATCGGAGAGCAATCAACTCACAGACTGGGAACCACAGAGCATGATTTTAATTGGTCCAATTGAATGCAACTATGGATATCCTTATATATCTTGGCAAGGAAATAATCACAATGGTCTAGCAAGGAAGGTGAAACTTGATTCCAAAAGTGAATGTGACAAAGAGCAGGGATACAGGTAATAACATAGGAATCTACCTATGGGGTATTGTCATTATCTATTAGTCATAAGTCTCCTGAAACATTGCAAAGAGGTTAGGAAGATGTGTCACAAGGAGAGACCTGCTAATGATTACTTTCTAGTGTGCCAGAGGAGGTGAGATAGATAAAAAGTGTTCTTTTTATCTTATAGTGCATCTCTCAACCTGTATTCACATCTCTCAATGAACAATTCCTATTCTTACAAAATGTCTGGTACACCACTGACCCATCTGCCACATATGTTGTTGGCATTCATGTTAATTCGATGTGCATAGTTTTGTCAACATACAAAAGTATAACTCATGAGACAGCCAGTGAGGCGTGTTGTGCCACCAAGTCCAACATGATTGTGCCTTGAGACTTTCTGTAAATGTCCCTGTTCTTCTGAAGGAGGTTATTGAAGTTGCATGTTCCACAATCCCATACTCCCCTGAGACTTTCTGCATTTCCATTTTCTTTTCTTCAAACCCATTCTACCCCTATTCACATGAATGTGTTTAAGGGAAGAGATGAGATCAAGCTGTGACTTGAAGCAGGCCACAGCAATCTGCTTTCCCTCACACCCGGAGAGCTGTTGCTGCGACGTGTCCTCCCGATTGATGGCCACATGGGGAACAGAAACTCTGTTTTACTGCATCCCCTGCTGTAATTTATTGGTTGTATTTTCTAGAGAAAAAAAAAAAACCCTGAAGTGGTAAACAAAGTCTGAGAATCGAATGGTAGCTGTCATCAACTATTCATTTGGTGAGTCTTCAGGGGGTCCTTTGTCATTTATTTTATCCAAACTTACAGGTTGAACATTCAAATCAGTAGGAGTCTAAATTCCCTTTCCTGTAGAAAAATGGCAATAAAATGAGATTCCTATCAACACTGGCCATTTGTTTGGATGATAATGGCAAGAGATAGTAAAATATTACACCCTTTCCTTGAGCTGCTTTTGCAGAAATATTGTGTTCTTCTCTCCATGGTAATATAATTTACAGCTATATATTTTTCCTTTGCTATGATTTCACCCCATTGGCCAACACTTCCTCCTAACATAGGGCTAAGAATTAGCACATATAATATTTGCAGACACTCCTGTGATGAGCACACACTATGTTAAGGTTGACAAAGAACTTCAAGGCTGTCTCCTTTGCCTGATCATGGGACTGCAGCACTCAGAGTATTCCTGTGTCCAAAAAGAACACTTGACTGGGAAAACACCCTGTGGACTACAAGAAGACAAAGCACCCCACAATCCCGAACCTCACACTATGCTGCTGCTCCGGGAGGATAACCAACACTGGGAAAGTTGCTTAGATCAGCATGTTCTCACAAAACAATCTTTAAGATTAAGACTGCAGACTCTATCCCTCCAACATAGCAGTTGGCCAGAGATAACCCCACATGTATTCAGTGGGCTCTCTTACCTCTTCTATTGACCTAAGGGTGTTGGGAATCGCCAAATTGCCCACTTCTGAAACAAATGTTCTCTTAAAGGTAACTGAGGCAACATTTTTATTTTTCAAACCCACTGATCTGCAGTGATATCTGAACTGAAGTCAGCTCTGGGTGGAGTGGACATAGCTTAACATGGCTCTTCCAGGCACTGCTTCATGGGGGAGGGATCACTGGGCTCTGAAAATAGACTCTTTCTTGATTCATTTTTATCAGGCCTATGATTCTTGCAGGCAGCAACAGTAAACCTATCTTTGCTTTCATTCCATGACATGACCCATTGTACCTAATTGGAATCTCAACTTGGCACAGAAAAGAAGGCAAACACCAAATCCAAAATGACACAAGAAACCAGCTCCCTGGTTAGGTGACCTGTGCTTATATAAGCCCTCCTCATTAGGAAAGCACCAAGATTGGTTTAATCTGCCTTTATAGTTGCATCCTTCACAATGTTTGGGTAAGAAGCTGCATATTTCCATTTTGCCCCCAGCCCCTTATATTTTGAAGTCAGTGCTTATGTCATAGTGATCCCTCTTGGGCTATCTTATTTTCTGGACATATCTCAGGTACTCAGACACTAATACATTGAAATAAACAAGTCTTTGTTCAAGACCAGGCACTATCTTACTGACCAGTCGGACACATCAGAGGGGAATAAGTAGGAGCAAAGTTTGCCTCTCTACCATGTCCTTGATGAGAACAATGGTTTCTTATGTTCCCCTGGAATATGATGTGGTTTACTGTTTACTACTGAAGAGAATTTGGACAATTTAAAAGGATTTCTTTTTATCACCACCAATTAAAACATGCTGGAGCCTTAATCTTAATGCTCTGGGAGAAGGGCAGAGACACATATACTTCTAATTGTAGTTTGTATCCATTAAAGGCAACACACAAATGTGATAATCCTTCAATCACATATTCTGGCTTGTGGAGTCCTCTTCCCCTGGGCTTCCCACCCTTACACACCATTTCCCACTCACTCTAGCTTCTACCGTAGAACACCTAAACTGTCCTCCTTTTGTTCCATGCTAGATACTGAGCTTCCATCTCTCCATTTCTACAATCCTACATGCCAGTCCTGCAGATGAAAGGTGGTTCCACCAACAGGGTCATACTGAATCCAATGTGGGGCAGACTCCCAGCTCTGGCATTTTGCATAGCAAATGGTTTCCTGGTCATACCAAGGCTGCCAAGGGGAAGCCATCGAGAATCTGCAGGAGGCTGGACCTCAGAGAGGAACCCCCACATCCTCTCTATGTCATGTAAGACACAACCTGAAGCTTCTGGATTTAGTTTTTCACACAAAATGTGCAGTCACCCTGTTAACACGGAAAGAGGCTTGTTCGTCATGAAACTCCTCCTGTTGGGCTGAGGGATGATGCTGCTGTCATGAGCCTCTATGAGCTTATGACCCCAACTTTACTGAAGACTGAGTTTTTTATAATAGCAGCCCTATACAGTCCTGCATGGCAGATGGGAGCATCTCACAGACAAGGCCTTGCTGCTACCGAAAACTCCTGAGGGGAATCTCCAGGAGGCTAGAGGCGGGATGCTTACATGGAGATGACACAGACCAACCTGCCTTCTTTTGATATCTGGAGGCTCATCCACATGTGCCTGCCCACAGGGGATACCTGCCAGGGACCCCCTTGCCACTCTCAGGGTTGCTTCCTCCACCGGCCTCTCTCCAGTGTTTCTGATGCCTCCAAGGTTGGATAATTCATTTCTGCTCATAGTCCAAAGATTGCATCCTACTGTATTGAATAGAGACTGCATATTCCTGCTTAAACATCAAAGTAATGAAGCTGAAAACCCTGTTGATTCCACCCAATAAGTTTCTCTTCATTTTCCATCTTCCTCACACTCCTGCCATCCTGCCTTGATTTGGGCTTTGTGGAATCATCCCTGGACTCATGCTTTCATTTGAAAATTAGTTTTCCTCATTTTCCTAGGGTTTTTCAATACTCTTTGCACTGTCATGTCATGTCATTGCAGACACCCTACCATTGTGTCATTGTGAGAGATTGGGGTGGGGGAGCTTGATGTTGTAACAGGGAAAATCAAAGCAGATGTCATTGAAATGACACCAGTCAATCCTTGACCTGTCACGTGTTTCCACAAGTTGGAATTTTGTTTTTGTGAGCCCCAAAGCTGCGAGTAGGAAACACACAACGGCAGGTGCCACCCGCCCATGTACAGAGCCGTGAACTTGAGAGTTCATGTGACCTTGAGGTTGGGAATGATCCACTGCTTCCTCAGAATCGTCACTTTCTGTCTCACAAGCAAAATGAATTGCAGATTCTCCAGACAGCCTCATTCTGGTGATGGTATCATTTCTATGTGACCGGAAAGACGCAACTAAAGAAATGAAGCAGTTCAGGAGGCGGGCACCTGGCTCAGCCTCGGGCAGGTGGCTGGGGTCAAAGGTCAGTGGTCAGCAGGAAGGAACCACTGAAGCGGCTGTGAACATACAATGAGGAGCCAGAGGAGAGACAACTGCATACTTGTTTGGAGTCAAATCATGGCACTTGGAACGGGCCGTTTCTGGGGCTAAGACGGGCCCCGAGAAAGGGGAGTGCTGCAAGTTTTTAGACCAGTCAGGTAGGTGGGAACAGCAGCGTATGCTGCCTTCCTTGGACTCCTGGGCTCTGGCTGGGGAAAGGCCTGGGCCGGGTGAGCTCGGTGGGTTTCCCAAGGGCTCCAAAGGGAGCTCCAGAACCATGGCTGCTTGAGCCATTTCAGCAGGTTCTCCAGGTCCTGGGAGCAGAAGGTGGGTGGGTCTCCACCCGGAGAGGGCCCTCTGGCCTAGCAAATCCCCTCGGGTCTCTTCCTGCTCTGTGCAGGGGCTGGGGCTGTCTCCTCAGGACAGACCGCAGCATCCTGGAGCTCCTCTCTCCGGGTCCACAGTGCTCTTCCGCCCCCACTCACTGTCTGTGGCAAATGACAGGGTGTGTGACCCTGGTCAGCTGTGCTCCCCACTGCAATCAGGATCCCCTCCTACCAGGTGAGGCGGCTTGTCCCTCCCTCTCCCCTTGCCATCAGCTCCTTCAAGCCCTGATAATGCTTCCCCCTCCTAGAGCAGGGCTGACTACTCCCAGGTGACTTCTCAAAGACAGGGATTACTGTTCCCACCTGAGCAAACCAAAGAAAATACATAGGCAACCAAAATTCCTGGTACATCAATCACATTTCCCTGGTCAGAGGCTACCACAGAGACAACTCACCCTTCTTCTCAGGCCTCCCATGAGCCCAGGGCGTTGGCTCTGCATTTGCCCCTTCAGGCTCCCCCACGTCTCAGGTTGCAGGAATGTGTTCATCATCTTATCACAGCCCTCCTCCCACACATCCTCCTTCCCAGCCCACCTGACCCACCAGGAGCTGTGCACAACTGCTCACTTCCTGCTTTCCCACTTGTTTCTCACTATTCCCACACCCTTCTCAGTCATCATTTTCCTCCCTCAGGTTCAGTCATGGTTCCCCGACTCTTTCCCTTCTTGGGCCCCTAATGCTGAACTGGCCTAGGTCACCCCAAGTCACTTCAAGTCTGGGACTGGAGTCTCTACTCATCCCTCTTTATACTCATGTCTCTGCTATCTCAGGTTTCTACAATGCTAATGGCCAGCCAATCTGAATTCCTCACCCAGCACTGCCCAGACACCTCACTCACACACCCTGTCCAGTCACAGCTTCTGCACCTCACCTGGAAAGCTGTGTGGCTATAAAGGTCCATCTTTCCTCAAATCTGTGCCTCAGGCTCTTGCTCAGCACATGGCACAGCACAGGGGACAGGCTGCTTTTGGTTGTGAGCTTCAGGATTTTCAAACAGCTTCCAGAAGGGGTCCAGCACATGGGCACCTGCACTGAAGGATGAACATGGGAGCGTGGAAGAAAATTAAGAGCTCTTTTAGTCCCTCTCTGTTCTCTGTACAGGCATCTGAATTCAGCTGAACACTGGCTCCACTCAGTTAATAATAGCCCTTCTGAGGGTTAGTAGAGGGAGAAATGAGGTGGGGTGTGGAGGGCTCCTAGCATGCCACCTGGTATGAGATGCTCAGTTCTTGACATATTTGTAGCATTTCTCATTTATACTATCGTTTCTTGTTTGTGTTCAGTAATGCATATTACTAGCTGCTTTCTCACTGTTTTTCTTAATTTTTTTGCTGTTTGCATTTGTATATTTATGTGTATATATACTATATTTGTACATTTATGTGTATATATACTTTAGTATATATATATATATATATATATATATATATATATATATATATATATATATATACTATATTACATCATTGCATTTCCCAGCGTTTTCCACCCCCATCACTCATGAACCCTCATCTTATCTTCTTGTGTTCAACTCTTCCCTGATTCCTCCTTCCCCCTCCTCCTTCCCTTCCCAAGCTGCTTACTCCAGTTTTGTTGTCTGTTTATATTGACTTTTTCTTCTTATCCTTTTCTTTATTATTTCTATTTCCCATCCATTGGTGAGACCATATGGCTTCTGTCTTTTTCTTTCCGACTTATTTCTGCTAATATGATTTCCTCTAGGTCCAAAATATTATTTCAAAAAGACACATGTACTCAGAGGTTTATTATAGGGTTATTTACAATACCCAGGATATTGAAATAACCTGAATGCCCCCAAACTGATGAATGGTCAAAAAAGTTGTGGTATATTTACAAATGGAATACTATTCTGCAATCAAAACTGACAAGTATGAAACTTTTGTGATAACATGCTTTCTCACTTTTTTCATTAAAAATACAATGCATTGAGACAATCTTATTTTATAAAAGATAAAAGTAGGAATTTTGAAATCATTTGATAGTTGATGGAAGAAATAGGGTCTCATCTGTTTAGAAAAACAATCTGGAGGAAAGTTAAGGGAAGTGACATCTAAGGGGGACTCCTAGCAAGTGTCAGTGCTGAATAGCATCACATTCAGTCTCTATGACAATGTGAAATAACTGTATAGCATCATTCCTAGTTTACAGGTAAAAAAACCCTGAGGTTTAAAGTCAACAATTTGGCAAAATCACACAGATTAGAATGCTAAACCAGATCTGCATGGTGTTTTTCAGCAAAAGTATGTAAGCATTTTCACTTTTGTAAGAAATAAATTCCAACACACTAGAAAAGTTGTACTTCTCTTTACCTGTAGGAATCCAAGAGTTAGAACATGCTTACAGTAAAAAAATAAATAAATAAATAGAATTCTGAAATCTCTAGACCATTTGTTTCAGTAAATATTTACTTTTATGTAAATTGCATAAATTTCCCACTAATTTTCAGTGCAGTGTAAATTTTGGAAGAGCAGTTTCACACCCTAACAGGTGGAAAGACCTCACTGCATCACCACCAACATTTGATGTAATATAAAATATCCCTTAAAAATAACAGATGTATGTGAAAGTGATATGGACCCTCAGGTGGACACTCAGAAAAGCTTCCATGACAGCTTGGGAAATTTCAAGTCTGACTTATAGAAGTCATTTTTTTTTAAATCTTCAACTATCAGTGACTTCATCTATAATGAAAAGCAAGAAATCCACTCCGGACTAGGCCCAGCTCACTACCCCCTTTCTGAACTCTCTGAAAAGCCAAACATATCTGTTATTTCAGTGTCTTCTCTGGCTTCTACTCACTGCTAATTCCACAAAATCCAGGACAGGCTGCCCAAGATGTTCCGGGTGCTGATGATTGTGAATTGAAGGAAATTGCAAATTACCTGACCCAAGAATGGCCTGTCTATGCAAAAACATGAAATACATTTTCTCCCAGTACCTGGAGGTGGGAAACAGCCTTATAACCCAGAATAGGGTTCCCAAGATCTTCTTTCCTATGTAAATCACTTCAGAATTCCTTTCCCAATTCCACTAAAATCAAAGAAGTCTTTGTTTTGTCTCTTCCTCTCTGATCTACGACTCTCTCTAGAAGCTACACTCTTTTCCTGTTCACCAGACCACAGGCTCCAAAATTCATAGATCTCTTTACGCATGAAGTTGTCTTTTCTCCTGTGTATCTCTCGAATGTTATTATTGGACTAAGCAAAGGAGTTGAGAAGGAGATATTCCCCCAAATCCTTTATTTCCCCCCTGTTCTCTATCACCAGGAAAAATGGTAAGCTTTCAGATGTACAGGGTGTACAGGGCTTGCATGCAATGTACACATCTTTGGATGTGTACATTTGGGTTTCTGAAATATAACGTAACTGTACATGCCATCATCATTTCTTGCAATAGAGCCAGACAACCAACACAATCATGAACTTTTCACATCAATGCACCACCTTCATGATGTTTGTGTATGTGCCACTGAGGTTTATATAGCCACTCAGAGTAAAGCATACCTGCTATGTGAACTTGAAGCCATGAAAACAAAATAAAACACTGTTTCCTTGTAAACTCTGACACTATTCATTCTTTGACTCAGCTTCTAATCTATAAAAATGGATAATAACATTTAAAGATTTGTTACTAGTGCTTAAAAGAGATAATACTAGAAGGGTATTGAAGATAAAAGTTAAACATATCAGTTCATGTTTGATTTTTTTTCCATGTAGATCAATAGTTGGCATTAAGATCCCTGGGCTTTAAGTATATCAATGAGGTCAAGACATTTTGCTTGTCCTCCATCCTATCTCTGCGATTCATCTTTCTCTGATCTCCACTCTTCTTTGACCTCGATCTTGTTTCCCCCTCCATGTTCTCTTTGCCCTCAGTCTTCCTGTTGAGCTCCATCTTTGCTCTGAATGCCACCTAGTCTACATTCTCCACCTTTTCTTTGAACTGCATCTTATCTTGAACTCTGTCCTGTCTCTGACCTTAACTGTGTCTTTGGACACCATCATGTCTTTGGCTTCCCCATTGCTGTAGAGTGCCATCTTGACTCTGAATGCCATTCTGTGTTTTATCTTTCCTTATAAAATGAGAGGGCATTTAATAAAGAATCTCAGTCCATAGACGACCAATGGGGAGTCTCCAATTCCAAGTCTTCTGAACCCTCCTGCATGACTAAGAATGGTTCCCCCAGCATTTTTCTCTGCAGGACCATTGACCAGGAGCATTTTGAGGACATGTAGTCTCTACAACTGTGGTCACACAATCAGAGCAAAAGCATTTATATCTATCCATCATCTTTATACTGGAAGCAGAAATTCTAAGGAGCTACCACAGACAGCAATTATTTATTTTAGAAAAATAAAGACAAAATCCAGAAATCATAACTTTGAAAATCCATTAGAAACCATAAGCTCCATGTTTAACTCTTTCATATATATTAAGCCATCATGCCAGTACATATATGTACACATGCATGCACAGTTTTCTCTCTGTAATTAAGATTGCTTCAATAATATTAGCATTGTGGTTTACATTATCCTGATTTTCTTTTAAAAATCAGCTTAAAAAGAGAAGGTAAAATATTCAGCTTTAATTTCACCAGTAGATTTTTAATATTTTGTAATCATAATGTTTAATTTGTGCTGTTCTTAGAACTTTAATTATGAAACTAAATTGTACTAATACCCATTAGGTAGTTCTTAATTGAAGGCACATCATAAGTCTGATGTGGCAGTACTAATTGGTGTAATTAAATTCTAATATGCATCAGTAGCTTAATTTTAAAAAGTGAATAAAAAGCAGATAGAAATAAGTCAGTTATTGAAACTTCACGGTTTTAAAATACATACATGAATATACATTTGTGACATAGAAATTTATTCAGAACAGACAACCCATCAGTTATTGTTCAAGTAAGTTTCTCCAATAATCAGAGAAAGGAGAGAGAGAATATGAAATATGAATGTGACTTTAAATGAAAACTTCTTAAAGCTGCAGGTAACATTTTATTTCTTTACAAATTCTTTGTAGATCAGTGCATCTAAGAGTAAATAATGATGTTTTGGATCATGTTTTTGGTGAAAGAATAACCTGCTGGATAATTGCATACCCAGATGATTGAGGGGCTGGTGATCAGTGATGAGCTCCCAATTAACCCATCTCCAGAAAACATATTTGCACATCCAAACCTTCTCATAGTTTCCTGCTCTCAGATTTCACCTGTT